>CAWUFW010021835.1:0-110470 GCA_963921515.1 Calotriton arnoldi | reverse complement strand
GCCACCACAACAACACCAACACACAGTGAAGACCACTCAAAGGAAGGAATTCTGTGTATGCTGGCCAAGTCAGTGTAGCCAATAGCATCATGGGAGTCGCAGTCACACATATTGCCCCCCACAACTGTCCCATCAACACCACCCTGAACCATGCTCACATCACAGGGAGTGGAGAAGGACTCACAAGATGGCTGACACTGGCTACTGCTGTGGGGAGCACAAGGCCCTGCTGCCAACTGTGCACCAACAAACAGCAGGACACCACTGACTGACATCCTGAGAGACAACTTCCACTCCCTGCAATGCAAGCACGTTCCATGGTGGGATATCTGGCTGGCTGGGTGGGAAGGGGGACTTGCAGCACTGACTATAGTCACCAGCACCTCCCCTCACCCCCCCAACACAAACTCCACAGTACCCACCTGGTAGAATGCAATGCCCTCCATCCTAACACAAGATCCCACAAAGCACCACCACCCTGGGTTATGTTGTGTGAAGCACAGGGACACTCTTGGGACTCTTAGCCAAACAACTGCCAGGACAACACTCCCAGCCATCCTGTCAGCACAGCCAGCCCACCCCACAGGGAAGCAGAGTCAAAAGGAAGGAAGCATGGGCATGCTGGGAAGGGGGTGGAGGCAATAGCATGATGGGAGTCGTAGTCACAGACATATGCTCACCCCCACAACTGTCCCATCAACACCACCCTGAACCATGCTCACATCACAGGGAGTGGAGAAGGACTCACAAGATGGCTGACACTGGCTACTGCTGTGGGGAGCACAAGGCCCTGCTGCCAACTGTGCACCAACAAACAGCAGGACACCACTGACTGACATCCTGAGAGACAACTTACACTCCCTGCAATGCAAGCACGTTCCATGGTGGGCTATCTGGCTGGCTGGGTGGGAAGGGGGACTTGCAGCACTGACTATAGTCACCAGCACCTCCCCTCACACCCCCCCCCCCAACACAAACTCCACAGTACCCACCTGGTAGAATGCAATGCCCTCCATCCTAACACAAGATCCCACAAAGCACCACCACCCTGGGTTATGTTGTGTGAAGCACAGGGACACTCTTGGGACTCTTAGCCAAACAACTGCCAGGACAACACTCCCAGCCATCCTGTCAGCACAGCCAGCCCACCCCACAGGGAAGCAGAGTCAAAAGGAAGGAAGCATGGGCATGCTGGGAAGGGGGGTGGAGGCAATAGCATGATGGGAGTCGTAGTCACAGACATTGCTCAGCCTCACAACTGGCCCATCAACACCACCCTGAACCATGCTCACATCACAGGGAGTGGAGAAGGACTCACAAGATGGCTGACACTGGCTACTGCTGTGGGGAGCACAAGGCCCTGCTGCCAACTGTGCACCAACAAACAGCAGGACACCACTGACTGACATCCTGAGAGACAACTTACACTCCCTGCAATGCAAGCACGTTCCATGGTGGGATATCTGGCTGGCTGGGTGGGAAGGGGGACTTGCAGCACTGACTATAGTCACCAGCACCTCCCCTCACACCCCCCAACACAAACTCCACAGTACCCACCTGGTAGAATGCAATGCCCTCCATCCTAACACAAGATCCCACAAAGCACCACCACCCTGGGTTATGTTGTGTGAAGCACAGGGACACTCTTGGGACTCTTAGCCAAACAACTGCCAGGACAACACTCCCAGCCATCCTGTCAGCACAGCCAGCCCACCCCACAGGGAAGCAGAGTCAAAAGGAAGGAAGCATGGGCATGCTGGGAAGGGGGTGGAGGCAATAGCATGATGGGAGTCGTAGTCACAGACATAGCTCACCCCCACAACTGTCCCATCAACACCACCCTGAACCATGCTCACATCACAGGGAGTGGAGAAGGACTCACAAGATGGCTGACACTGGCTACTGCTGTGGGGAGCACAAGGCCCTGCTGCCAACTGTGCACCAACAAACAGCAGGACACCACTGACTGACATCCTGAGAGACAACTTACCACTCCCTGCAATGCAAGCACGTTCCATGGTGGGATATCTGGCTGGCTGGGTGGGAAGGGGGACTTGCAGCACTGACTATAGTCACCAGCACCTCCCCTCACACCCCCCCAACACAAACTCCACAGTACCCACCTGGTAGAATGCAATGCCCTCCATCCTAACACAAGATCCCACAAAGCACCACCACCCTGGGTTATGTTGTGTGAAGCACAGGGACACTCTTGGGACTCTTAGCCAAACAACTGCCAGGACAACACTCCCAGCCATCCTGTCAGCACAGCCAGCCCACCCCACAGGGAAGCAGAGTCAAAAGGAAGGAAGCATGGGCATGCTGGGAAGGGGGTGGAGGCAATAGCATGATGGGAGTCGTAGTCACAGACATTGCTCAGCCTCACAACTGGCCCATCAACACCACCCTGAACCATGCTCACATCACAGGGAGTGGAGAAGGACTCACAAGATGGCTGACACTGGCTACTGCTGTGGGGAGCACAAGGCCCTGCTGCCAACTGTGCACCAACAAACAGCAGGACACCACTGACTGACATCCTGAGAGACAACTTACACTCCCTGCAATGCAAGCACGTTCCATGGTGGGATAACTGACTGGGTGGGTGGGTGGGTGGGAAGGAGGTCTGGCTGTCAACCAAACACAATCAATGCAGACCATGTTCACACCCCAGAGAATACATAGAAATGCCCAAATAATGCAGGACAATGTGCCACACCAATATCAACCCCTGACTGTGACGACTTAGGACAATACAATGTACAGGCCCGCACCCCGAGGCACAGTCACAACTGTCAGGTGTGTCAACCACTGATGCCTGCAGAAACATGACATACATTGTTTGTGTCTCCCAAAAACAGGTGATGATAGGGACACAGCAGCAGACGCTGAGGAGTCCCAGTCCCAGGCTCAAGAGGATGCCGAGCTCACTGGCGTCGTACAGCCTCTGTCCTCCTCGGACGATGAAGAACAACCTGGCACATCCGGTGCAAGTCAACATGCTGCACCAGCAGGACCACCAGCTGCAGCACCAGCAGGTCCACCAGCTGCACCCCCTGCACCCACCCCTCCAACGACTGTCACCACGAATACCATCCCTGCCGACATGGACAGAATAAGGAACAACACCAGCGCAGTGACCCTGGACCAACCTGGGGCCATGGACACCACCACCACCACCAACCCCCAAGGTGGACCAGGGTTATCTGTGCGTGCAACTGCACACACTGCACATGTCAGCAGGGGTGGTGGGAGGGGTGGGAGACAGAGGTCGCTGCTTGCAGACGTTGCTGGTGTGCATGAAGACCCACAACTGGTACGCATAGCTGATGCGTACCAGTCCAGCACCGGAGAGCTCAGCCAGGTAGTGGGGCTCCTCAGAGACATCAAACAGCAGCAGGCTGCCCATCATGCCCGCTTGGACTCCCACATGTCCCAAGTGGAGTCACACATGTCACGTGTGGACTCCCACATGTCACGTGTGGACTCCCACATGACCCGCGTGGAGTCCAAGTGGGATGTACTACATGAGATGACGGCGGTGCACAGGGACATTTTACAATGCCTCCGCCAGATGAACAGCAACCAGTCCACACCTCCCTGTGTGCCAACAACATCTGGTACCGAACAAACTGCAACTGCCACAGGGAGGGAGGAGGACTCTGGCGGAGAGTCCCCTGCACCGCAGCAGCCTGCACTTGAGGGCCCCCCCAAGAAGAGGGGTCGTCCGAGGAGGGGAAAGTGAGAGGCTGATGGCCAAGCGCAACTCCCAGGAAGCCTGAACCTGTTCTGGATTTTCGCCTTTGTGCACAGACTGTTCACCCTGTTGATGGCAACACTACTCCCACACATTGCATGGGGAGTACAAGTTGGAACAATGTGTCAGACAACTGTGGCCCCGATACTGGGGATCCTGTCTACCTGGACTTTCTATTCATCTAGGAACTTGGGATTGCAAGATTCATGTACAGCACAATCCATCCTATGCACTATTATCACAATAAACACACTAATACACCATACTTGCCTCTGTCGTGATTCCAACGTGGGTGCTGTTATGGGGATGATGAACTGCAAAATTACACAGTGTATGCGAACTGCAACAGCAAGGACAACACAGGCATGTGAGTACAGGCAACGTGACACATATGAGGGAGACACACCACCAGGGCTACACAACACATACACACCTAGGCCATCTGACTCATTGCCTACACTGATGTTGCCAGGGAAGACGGTGCAATGCACAGACACCACACCCATTCCCAGTTGTAGTCAAGTAGCCCACAGGTGCAGTAAGCAAATGGCACTCAAATGTGTGACCACAGACAACGCACATCACTAAGTGAAGCACAGGTTTATTACACAGTAGCAACATGCCGTAACCACTACAGATGCAAGGTAACCCCACCTGGTAGCGGGCACACAGTCAACAACTGTAGACAGAAGGAAGTCCATGGGTGTGGCGCACATCACCTGTAGGGACACAACAGCTACCAGCCTGGATGTGCAATCACGTCGTCGGTGGACACAGTTGACCAAACGAATCTGAAAGTACCCTGTGAAGGACAGAAATGACACACAGTCAAAAGCAATGCAGTACAGGACAGAACAGCAAAACTCATGCACAATACATGTTACAAGATACCCACCCAGAACCAAGTTAGCATGTCAACACTGTTGGGGAGTACAGCCCACCTGTCACCACACATCGCAACACACATCCTGTCAAGTAGCCCATGGACACACTCCAACAGCACCAGAGCACCACCCACACATCATGCCAACTCACATCATTCACATGACACCTCAGGATACTCACATTCAGCTAAAGAAGTTGGTGATGAGCTGTGTGCGGACATCACCATCACCATCATCATCATCATCGTCACTGGCATCGTGGTCCAGGCCAGGATCCTCCACAGGTGGCGGATGTTGGTCATCGTCATCCTGGATGAGAGGCAACTCCTTCCGCACTGCCAGGTTGTGGAGCATGCAGCAGACGATGATAATCTTGCACACTTTCGCAGGGGCATATGGGAGGGACCCTCCGGTCTTGTCCAGGCAGCGGAAGCGGCTCTTCAGGAGACCAAAGGTCCGCTCAATCACTCTCCTGGTCCGACCATGTGCCTCATTGTAGCGCATCTGGGCAGGTGTCACAGGGTTCCTGAGGGGTGTCAGCAACCACGGCATGTTGGGGTATCCCGAGTCACCTACGGACAGACAAGTGCACATCAGCTGACTTGGAAAAGTGGGCGGAATACTACAGATCAGATCACACACAATGGCACAAAGTCAGTACACACCGACAAGCCAGGCACGCTGGTTCTGCATCTGTGCCATCAACCTGGGGATGCGACTACTCCTCATCACAAAGGCATCGTGTGCTGAACCAGGGAAACGGGCACACACGTGTGTGATGGTCATGTCTGCAAGACACACCACCAGTGCATTGACCGAGTGGTAGTGCTTGCGGTTCCTGTAGGCCTGCTCCTGGGCCTGTGGTGGTACCAAAGCCACATGTGTCCCATCAATGGAGCCAATTACATGCGGCATCCTCCCCAGGGCATAAAAGTCACTCTTCACGTCAGTGAGTCGTCGCAGTCTAGGGAAATAGATGTACCGGTTCAGGAAGAGCAACATTGCCGCCAAAACATCGCGGAGCACACGGCTGAACATGGTCTGTGACATCCCACCAGCAGACGCCACAGTATGTTGGAAGGTACCGGTGGCAAAGAAGTGTAGGGCTGCCATCACCTTCACCTTGGGGGTCAGCGCTGTAGGATACGGCCGGCCAGGCTGCAAATGTGGGGACAACTGCACTGCAAAATCCTCAATCAGCTGCCTGGTGAAGCGGTACCGTCGGATGCTGTCCCGTTCCACCATCGTTGCCAGGTCTGGGAATGGCCGATGGACAGCAGGAGCCCTGCAGTGCAGAGGAGAAGTAAGCAAGATCGTCAGTCACCCCACATATGCGGCATTGAACACACTCAAGATCCCAACATACATCATCATGAGGCACAACTACATGAAGTGTGCAGTACCGGAACGACATTTATGGTACATACATGGCCAACATCTGTCAACACGGTCCTACAGGTGGCATCAATTTGTCCCAGGTTGGCCCATTGGATATCATGATGCTGTGTCACAGTCACCCCCAGTGACATGTGAGGACAGATGTGCCCCAGGCACCACAGCTCAACGACAGGCACATTCCCAGGGACCCTGTAATGCCACATGGACACTGGCATCACCTGGAGTATCATGTGTACACCACAACAAAACAAACATGACCCCCACAGGTAGTGGCCACACTTGCCATGGCAGGAGAGCCATGGACGTCTGTGACACACACGCACAACATCAGAGTCCATGCACACACAACGTGGATGTGGAGACTGTCTCCCATTGTGCACATGAAATCAGAGACATTGTAAACACTACATGCACAAAGACTGTGGAGGGCCATCACTATTGTGCCACTGGGACACCCTGGCTCAAACATACCGTCCCACATGGGACTCACGGGGTATGTGACATGACATACACAAACACCACTGTGAAATGTGACCATGGCACATGCACAGATATGAACAGTTGCACATCACAGTGGTCACGTACACATAACACCCATGATCCTGTCCCCATGAACACGTGCACAGCCTGGGGGTGGCTGCCCACAGGTGACACCCACAGGACAACATGTACACCAACATACACACAATAGGAAATGCAGCCTTACATGCCTTATGATAAGGTTTGGACAGGCTGTCGTGATGTAGGTGTGCCCCTCACTCCCTGGGAGCTATCTGTGGCTGGCATATGTCCATCTGAGACAGGCATGCTGACATATGCCAGTCACATGTACAGTGATGCGTTGTACTGCAATGGACCGATCGGTGCCTCCGGCCGGCCCATTGCATTCAATGTGTGCGGGTACGCGTTGTACCCCTGTGCGCGTTGTACTGCAATGGACCGATCGGTGCCTCCGGCCGGCCCATTGCTTTCAATGTGTGCGGGTGCAGCGTTGTACCCCTGTGCGCGTTGTACTGCAATGGACCGATCGGTGCCTCCGGCCGGCCCATTGCATTCAATGTGTGCGGGTACGCGTTGTACCCCTGTTCGCGTTGAACAGCAATGGACCGATCGGTGCCTCCGGCCGGCCCGTGGCTTTCAGTGTGTGCGGGTGCGCGTTGTACCCCTGTGCGCGTTGTACTGCAATGGACCGATCGGTGCCTCCGGCCGGCCCATTGCATTCAATGTGTGCGGGTGCGCGTTGTACCCCTGTGCGCGTTGAACAGCAATGGACCGATCGGTGCCTCCGGCCGGCCCATTGCTTTCAATGTGTGCGGGTACGCGTTGTACCCCTGTGCGCGTTGTACTGCAATGGACCGATCGGTGCCTCCGGCCGGCCCATTGCATTCAATGTGTGCGAGTGCAGCGTTGTACCCCTGTGCGCGTTGTACTGCAATGGACCGATCGGTGCCTCCGGCCGGCCCATTGCTTTCAATGTGTGCGAGTACGCGTTGTACCCCTGTGCGCGTTGTACTGCAATGGACCGATCGGTGCCTCCGGCCGGCCCATTGCATTCAATGTGTGCGGGTGCAGCGTTGTACCCCTGTGCGCGTTGAACAGCAATGGACCGATCGGTGCCTCCGGCCGGCCCATTGCATTCAATGTGTGCGGGTACGCGTTGTACCCCTGTGCGCGTTGAACAGCAATGGACCGATCGGTGCCTCCGGCCGGCCCATTGCTTTCAATGTGTGCGGGTGCAGCGTTGTACCCCTGTGCGCGTTGTACTGCAATGGACCGATCGGTGCCTCCGGCCGGCCCATTGCATTCAATGTGTGCGGGTACGCGTTGTACCCCTGTGCGCGTTGAACAGCAATGGACCGATCGGTGCCTCCGGCCGGCCCATTGCTTTCAATGTGTGCGGGTACGCGTTGTACCCCTGTGCGCGTTGTACCTCAATGGACCGATCGGTGCGCACCCATTGACAATGGGCTTGCCTGGCAACGGACGCGTTTTCGAATATTCGAACGAGTCGGTTGCTGGAAAATCAGTTGGTCACCCACAACAATGTTGCAAAATCATGTATGTCATGAAGTTGAAATTTTGAAGGATGCTGTGGGCGTGTTTTGGTGCTGCTATTCCATGGATTGGCCATATTCAGAAGATGCAAACGACTTGGACCTATCACTTTGGACACAAGGGACAGTATCTGCCTCTCCAGCACATATATATTGCTGCATGTTCCCCTGAGAGCCCACTTGCCTGCACTACATGCTCCAGGACGACATCTGCCACTGCACTGCTGCTGTCTCTGCCCCTCTGGACCCTGCAATGGCACGTACTGTGGAGAGAGCCCCAGCCTTCAGCCTTGAAGAGAACCAGGCCCTGCTGGACAGCCTACTTCCACAGTACAGCAAGCTGTATGGGACACCAGGGGAGCAGGTGAGTGTTCTGTGCACTGCCTTTCTGAATGTGCATTTTGTCTGACTAGCAAGGCTGAGAGTCAGCACACCACTGGCTAGCAGGCTCACTGAGTAGTTGTCACCCCCCATAGTGTGTAGTGACTTGCACTGGACAGGTATGGTGCAGTGACAGTGCTTCTGAACAGGGTTTTACTCCCCATGCTATGATACCATGTAGTGACTTCTGGAAAACTGTCCATGGGCAGCCGTGCACTGCCTGGGTACACCATGTGCCCCTGTGATTGCGACATGTATATGCAACTGTGTCATGCACGGATATGTTGCATGTGTAGTAATGTCCTTATCACTTTGTCATCCTGACAGGCTTCTGCCCATCGGAAGCATGAGATCTGGAAGGACATCGTCCGGGCTGTCCGGTCCGTGGGGGTCTACAAGCGCCGGATCCGCAACTGCCAAAAGAGGTGGCAGGACCTTCGGGGCTGGACCCGGAGGATTGCACGGGTCCAGCTGAAGCTGTCGCCTCCTCGCAGGAGGGGCGGAACACGGACCCTGACCCCCACATGCTCAGGATCCTGGCGGTGGTCTTTCCAGACCTGGATGGGCAGCTGAAGGCCAGAGAGCAGCAAGGAGGGGGTGAGTCAAAGACTGCACTGTGTACTCTGTCTAACATGTTATGTGCCCTCCTCGGGCCAGGTTGAACTGCCACAGTACAGCAGTCATGTTGTCCAGGAGCCATGTCCCTCTATTGTGCACTGCCCACTCCTCATCTGATACCCAGGTGTGGCCCTTACATGCAGGGAATTCTGTCACTTAGGACTGTGTCCTTGCAGTTTGCTTGACTCAAGGTGGGAGACAGCATCTGTTTCCCTGACTCTGTGGTGGGCATCATGGGTGGGTCCATTGCTTACACAATGCCTGTATTCTGACATGTATTCAGCGTGTTACTTTGATCTGTGGTCCAATTGCTGAGCTGATCCACCACATGTGGCTGGGGTACCTGGCACACACCCATGCTGCGGGTGGGAACAATGTTTGGGCCCCAGGAGTATGTATATGACGTGTGTCACACATACTTAGCCAGCTGCCTACAGTCCAGGGCTCATCCCTCATTCATGTGGGGCTGGACAGTCATGCCTACTCCAGGCCATACAATACACTCTGTACTCCCACTCCCGTGTATCAGAGGACACATTGTGCACAGTGATTTGCCCCTCAGGTGTCTGCCTCTGTGTCAGTGTGCTGTGGATTAGTCGCCAGGACTGCTGTGGAGTTTCTTGGTAGGGGCTCAGCATGCCACTGGAGATGTGACCATAGGAGACGATACTTGTGTGACACATAGGTGTCTGATCAGCTGCCCATGCAGACTGGGGCATGTAAATGTGAAGTTCAGGCAGCTGTTCCCCATGCACAGCAGAGTGTGAGGGGCTCAGGTTCAGAGGGTAGTGTCACAGGTCTCCCATATGTCCAATAGGTATGACCTGGACAGATGAGGGTTAAGAGGATGTGTTGTGGGGGGGATGTACATGTGCACTTGTGCAGCTCCAGGACTTGCATTCCCCATGACCTACTATTGTGACACAGTGCAGAGTGTTGTTGTCTGGCTGCAAAGTCATACATCACTGAGACAGTGATGTATGACTTTGCAGTCATGCCTCCGCCATGGCATGTGTCTACTGATTGGTGATCCTGCAGGGGAGTGACATGTGCTACATGCACACCATAGTGGCGCTGGCTATCAGGACATGGGTGCATCATGGTGTCTGTCGCTGGTATGCATCACATGCATTTCCTATTTGACTCTGGGCATCCCTTACATCCGTAAACCTGTACTGACTCAGTGGCAAGAGCTGTGATGTGTCCACACCGTGTCCTCTGCACTGTCCAACTACTGTGTACTTGGTGCATGTGTCAACACTGGGGTGTTGCAATCCAACAGACACCAGACAGATGGGTGCAAGGCCATGTGGGATGTGAGTGCCATGCTTGGCATCAGACTGACAATTGACTTCTCCTGTTCAATTAGTGCACTTTTAGCAATGCACAACTAATGATGCCAGGGCTTGCTCTGTGATGTGCTGTGCTCACAGTGGTGTGTGCGTTATGTGCAGGTGACTGATGTCTGTCTGTTTCCCCATTGTTTGCAGATACATCCACGGCCACGGAAGGGGACAGCTCCACGGACCAGGAGGAGCCGGAGAGCCAGACTGGGTCAGCAGCCGAGGAGTGGTCGGAGGGACCCAGTGGCACGGAGGGCGAGGGAGCCACACCGAGGAGTCCTCAGCAGCATCCACCTCAGCTGAGGACCAGAGCAACTCGGAGGATGACTCCCTTGTGGAGGCGGGTGTCAGCAGCCACCACACCCCAGCTAGTGTTGCTGTCCCCGCCACCACCAGCACCACCACCGCCCTCCCATCGGCTCCCATTCCCCAGGTCCGTGGAGGCTCCCATGTCCGGGAGCGTGTCTCCTTTGGGCCAGGCACCGCACCCCCTGCCCCTGTGTCCCCTGCTGCCCTGAGTGAGGAGTCTGTGTACCTCCTTCGCCAGCTCCATGTAGGGCAGACAGCCATGCTGAGTGTCCTCCATGCGCACACCGCGCTGTTGACTCAGCTGGTGTCGTTCATGGAGGGCATCTCATCGGGCATGTCTGACCTACAGAGGGGCAATAGGTCCATGGACTCCTCCCTGACGGCAGCAGTGTCCCTCCTCAAACGGTCCCTCACCCCTCCTGCCTCTGCTCCATCCACACTCCCCAGCACCTTACCCATCCCAGGCACACACACACTGGCACACACCAGCACACACACATCCAGCACACTGACACACACGCCAATGACAAAACGCACACGCACGCACATTCAGGGGACTGAAGCCAGACTCACAGGGGATGGGGCCCTGGAACACACACACGCATCCACATGCACTGCGCAGTCCTCAGTTCCCTCTCCCTCCAAAGCACCCTCCCTTGCCTCACCTGCAACCCCAAAGTCACAGCAGCTCTTCCTCTGTGACCTCGGCCTCTTCCCCACCGATGAAGCTGCTCCAGCATCCCGGGGGAAGAGGAAGCCCACCCACACGGAGCAGAGTGCCCCTCGCCCCGGACACCCTCCCCCAGGCGCAGACGGACTGAGGCCCCCACCCGCAAGTCCCCCGGAGTGCTAAGAGCAAGACCCCGCCACCGCCCTGCAGCTCAGGCACAAGGTCTCCGTCCTCCATCCCTCAGGCCCCCACTGCACAGGTGCCCCCACCACACCCTGCCCCAGGTTCCCCCACCCACAGATATACCATCCCCAAGATGCTCCGGCCTTCTCCCCCTGCCACTTGCTCTCCCAGCACCACACCCCCCGCTGCGCTTGTCTGTGCCACTGATGTGGTGAGGGTGTCCCCCCTCTGTCCAACCCACCTTGCCTGTTCCCCATTCTCCTCCCCTGGAGGTAGGCACTGCAGTGGAGTCCACTACCGCCCTGTCTGACTTGGGCACTGCAGTGGCGGACCTGTCCACCCCATCTGCAGGGTCCACTGCAGTTGTGCCGGCACCCACGACATCTGTGTCATGCCCCCCAGTTGTGCCGGCACACACCATGTCAGACACCTCCACTGCAGTTGTCAGTGGCTCTCCAGCACCCACCACCCCTTCCCTGACTCCCCCTGGTGAGCCCTGATCCTGTCCCTGCGGTGCCTGGCCTGCCCCCGGTTGCCCCTCCTAGTGGATTGTCCCTGATATTGTGCAGGCATGCGTAGGGTGACATCTGCCAGTGTCACCCTGTTTGAACTTTGACAATGGACTGGCCATTGGCCTTTGCTCTTTTTCAGGACTTCGTTTGGCCTCAACACATATGCTGAATAAAGCAACTTTCTTTTCTCTAGTGCTCATGCTTCAGATGTACATGTTGTTGGTGCAGCTAACCATGCCCTTGCTGCAGTGAAGGTGATATCTGGTCTCATGATTATGAAGTGTTACTGTGCAGGAACCCATGTGGTCCAGGGGAATGTGTCCTATCATGTGGTGTATCCATGTCATCAATAGCAGCATCTGAGGGTGTCATGTGTTCAGTATTTGGCAATGGGTTTCCTACTTACATTGGCAATTTCATATCTGTGGCTTCCACCCCTGCACATCTGTTGTGCCTGCCATCGTTGCATTTGTCTACTTCCCTGACCGTGTTGCCATCTCCAGTGGACATGCAGGTTTGGGCATCAATGGGGAGGGACTCATCCGTGTAGTCAGTGCAACATTGCTATACAAGTGTGTTGGATCTGTGCTGATGATTCCGTTGGCACATCCATGACCAGGCTGATGTGATGGGAGCCCTCATTTGGTGCTAATTGTTGATTGTGTGACCAAGTGCTCAGCTGACATGATGGGGCCCTACTGAGGCAACATATGGCACAGCTTTCCTCACACAGGAGTGGAGTCCCCTCATGGCAGTGTGTACACGTGTGACATTGCCTGCGCCCAAGGTGTGTGTTGTATGTGCATGTCTGTGTGTTCACTTCCATTCATCTGCGCATGCTGTGATCCCTAGTGTTGTACCTGTTTGTGATGCTTGCTGACTTGAGCTATGTTCCCCCAAAGTCTTCTCCCTGTGTTCTCTGTGATGTGGGTGCATGGCACATTACTGGTCATCAGGGTGTCACCCATAGGTGTGTTTGCTGTCAGGGCAGAGTTTGTGTGCTGACGCAGATGGGTCACAGTCAGGTTTCCCTTTGGCACTTGTTGTTTGCCCCTGTCATGTGATTTCCAGTTTGTGTTATCTTTCAGTGATTGTGACACGTTGTGTGTGTGACTGCTGGCACTCCTTAGGGTCCGGGCTGCAATGTTGGTTGTTGTCTATGTGTGTTCTTTGTGGGTGACCTTGGCTTCTTCATTGGTGTGTGACTGTGGCTGGGATCCCATTGGTCGGTGTGGTATTGCCGTCATGTCCATGTACAGCGTAGTGTGCAGTGTGTCAGACATTCAGGAGTCTTGTTGAGTGTTCATGTGTGATGTGTTTCTACACCTTGGTTCCCACCCACCACCCTGGAATAGTAATGGGTGCATGTGCAATGTCACCAGTGCATGTGTACTTCACTGCTGCACATTGTTGGAGGTCGAGGGGTGTGGTCTTGAGTGTGTGCAGATGAGAGTTGTTGCCCGGCTAGTCCCCTGCCTCCATGTTGGCCTTGGCTTACTGGCCATGCTGATTGATTTGTGCTTGTGTAGGTGTGATGGTAGTTAGTTGCTCAGGACACCTGACTGTGGTTCACAGTGTGAACGACATTTAGCTTTGTCATCACAGTGGTATTTTTCTTCAGCCCAGGGTCACCACATTGTGGGGGCCCTGGGGGTGGTGCTGTGGTGTGTCTGTGACTTGCTGTGTCAGTTGTTGTTCCTACGTGCCTGTGTGACATGTGTGTTTTGTGCTCCCTCTCACCTGTCAATGCCTGCTTGCCCACATAGGGGATTTGGATCCATGAGTTACCTTAGTGTGGCAGTGTATGCACATCTGTATGATTGGTATTCAGCTCTCCTCATGTGTTGTGTTGTTGCCTGGGGACACTGGCACCCCCACCCCTCACCTGCTGTGTATGATGACAGTGTTGGTCTGCCTGTTTGTGTTTGTGCATCTGCACCACTGCATTGGCATATCTTGGGTGTGCCATTGGCTGTATGTTGTTTGGTGTGTTTCCCCTGCTGTCCCTGGGACTCCTAGGTCATCGGTCAGCACAGTGATCATGGTTTGTGTGTCCCATTGCTGCCATGGTATGGTATCTGTTCACCTCACATCTGCTGTCTCCACAGGGTATCTGCATTTGTGTGCCCATTGGTGCAAATATGTGGTTCTGCATTCTGATGGTCACTTCTGTCATTGTGTCATTGATGACTGTTGACGGTCTCAGCCCCCATGGGTGTTGTTTGTCTGCACATGGCCAAAGGAATGTTTCATTTGCACTGCAGTATTTGGCTCCCCCAATTTATGTTGCAATGGGACACATACACTACTTTGCCACAGATGAGTTTTTGGTTCTGTGACCAGGAATGATCCATGCAGTTTGGCAGTTGCAGCTCTTTCTTTGTCAACAATTACCTTTTGGTCACTGTGATGATGCGGGTGTAGACCCCATTGCCACAATGGTCAAAATGTGCTTCAGCTATGGACCCCACACTTACCTTTTGGTCACTGTGATGATGGGGGTTTAGACCCCATTGCCACAATGGTCAAAATGTGCTTCAGCTATGGACCCCACACTTGCCTTTTGGTCACTGTGATGATGGGGGTTTAGACCCCATTGCCACAATGGTCAAAATGTGCTTCAGCTATGGACCCCACACTTGCCTTTTGGTCACTGTGATGATGGGGGTTTAGGCCCCATTGCCACAATGGTCATGGGCTGCTTGCATTGTGGGTGCCACACACATATATGTGTGGCACATGTGCTAGGGGGTCACATTGTATGTTCAATGTCATGTTCGGTGTTGTAGGCATTTGACACAGCCTGCTCACACGCTTGTCATGGTGGTGGGGGGATGTCTTAATCTTGCATTCCCTAGGTTGTGGTGTGCTTGTTGTGTCATGCATTGTCCATCCTATGAGTGGGGGTGGTAGTAGTGGTAGGCATCCAGCCCCCTGGCTAAGGGTGGTAGTAGTGGTGGGCATCCTGCCCCCCTGGGTGAGGGTGGTAGTAGTGGTGGGCATCCTGCCCCCCTGGGTGAGGGTGGTAGTAGTGGTGGGCATCCTGCCCCCCTGGCTAAGGGTGGTGGTGAGGCATCCAGCCCCCTGGCTAAGGGTGGTAGTAGTGGTAGGCATCCAGCCCCCCTGGGTGAGGGTGGTAGTAGTGGTGGGCATCCTGCCCCCTGGGTGAGGGTGGTAGTAGTGGTAGGCATCCTGCCCCCTGGGTGGGGGTGGTAGTAGTGGTGGGCATCCTGCCCCCTGGCTAAGGGTGGTAGTAGTGGTGGGCATCCTGCCCCCCTGGGTGAGGGTGGTAGTAGTGGTGGGCATCCTGCCCCCCTGGGTGAGGGTGGTAGTAGTGGTGGGCATCCTGCTCCCCTGGCTAAGGGTGGTAGTAGTGGTGGGCATCCTGCCCCCCTGGCTAAGGGTGGTAGTAGTGGTGGGCATCCTGCCCCCTGGGTGAGGGTGGTAGTAGTGGTGGGCATCCTGCCCCCCTGGGTGAGGGTGGTAGTAGTGGTGGGCATCCTGCCCCCCTGGGTGAGGGTGGTAGTAGTGGTGGGCATCCTGCCCCCCTGGGTGAGGGTGGTAGTAGTGGTAGGCATCCTGCCCCCCTGTGTAAGGGTGGTAGTAGTGGTAGGCATCCAGCCCCCCTGGCTAAGGGTGGTGGTAGGCATCCAGCCCCCCTGGCTAAGGGTGGTAGTAGTGGTAGGCATCCAGCCCCCTGGCTAAGGGTGGTAGTAGTGGTGGGCATCCTGCCCCCTGGGTGAGGGTGGTAGTAGTGGTGGGCATCCTGCCCCCTGGCTAAGGGTGGTAGTAGTGGTGGGCATCCTGCCCCCCTGGGTGAGGGTGGTAGTAGTGGTGGGCATCCTGCCCCCCTGTGTAAGGGTGGTAGTAGTGGTAGGCATCCTGCCCCCCTGTGTAAGGGTGGTAGTAGTGGTAGGCATCCTGCCCCCCTGGGTGAGGGTGGTAGTAGTGGTGGGCATCCTGCCCCCCTGGGTGAGGGTGGTAGTAGTGGTGGGCATCCTGCCCCCCTGGGTGAGGGTGGTAGTAGTGGTGGGCATCCTGCCCCCTGGCTAAGGGTGGTAGTAGTGGTGGGCATCCTGCCCCCCTGGGTGAGGGTGGTAGTAGTGGTGGGCATCCTGCCCCCCTGGGTGAGGGTGGTAGTAGTGGTGGGCATCCTGCCCCCTGGCTAAGGGTGGTAGTAGTGGTGGGCATCCTGCCCCCCTGGGTGAGGGTGGTAGTAGTGGTGGGCATCCTGCCCCCCTGGGTGAGGGTGGTAGTAGTGGTGGGCATCCTGCCCCCCTGGCTAAGGGTGGTAGTAGTGGTGGGCATCCTGCCCCCCTGGCTAAGGGTGGTAGTAGTGGTGGGCATCCTGCCCCCCTGGGTGAGGGTGGTAGTAGTGGTGGGCATCCTGCCCCCCTGGGTGAGGGTGGTAGTAGTGGTGGGCATCCTGCCCCCCTGGGTGAGGGTGGTAGTAGTGGTAGGCATCCTGCCCCCCTGTGTAAGGGTGGTAGTAGTGGTAGGCATCCAGCCCCCCTGGCTAAGGGTGGTGGTAGGCATCCAGCCCCCTGGCTAAGGGTGGTAGTAGTGGTAGGCATCCAGCCCCCCTGGCTAAGGGTGGTAGTAGTGGTGGGCATCCTGCCCCCTGGGTGAGGGTGGTAGTAGTGGTGGGCATCCTGCCCCCCTGGCTAAGGGTGGTAGTAGTGGTGGGCATCTTGCCCCCTGGGTGAGGGTGGTAGTAGTGGTGGGCATCCTGCCCCCTGTGTAAGGGTGGTAGTAGTGGTAGGCATCCTGCCCCCTGTGTAAGGGTGGTAGTAGTGGTAGGCATCCTGCCCCCCTGGGTGAGGGTGGTAGTAGTGGTGGGCATCCTGCCCCCCTGGGTGAGGGTGGTAGTAGTGGTGGGCATCCTGCCCCCTGGGTGAGGGTGGTAGTAGTGGTGGGCATCCTGCCCCCCTGGCTAAGGGTGGTAGTAGTGGTGGGCATCCTGCCCCCCTGGGTGAGGGTGGTAGTAGTGGTGGGCATCCTGCCCCCCTGGGTGAGGGTGGTAGTAGTGGTAGGCATCCTGCCCCCTGGGTGGGGGTGGTAGTAGTGGTAGGCATCCAGCCCCCCTGGCTAAGGGTGGTGATAGGCATCCAGCCCGCCCTGGGTGAGGGTGGTAGTAGTGGTAGGCATCCAGCCCCCTGGCTAAGGGTGGTAGTGGTGGTGGGCATCTGGCACCCCCTGGCTAAGGGTGGTTGTGGTGGTTGGCATCCAGCCCCCCTGGGTTGGGGTGGTGGCGCGCATTCAGGCCCCTGTGTGCATATGTGGCATTGGTGATGGGCATCCCGCCCCTATGGTGCTGCTGGTGTAAGTATATTCAGATTCCCAGTGTATGTGTGTGATGTGTCGTGTACGTGTTGTATGTGTTTTGTGGTTGGTGTCTGACTTACCTTCTGCGCCGTACGCGTCCGTGCCTGTTCCGGTAGTAGATGTAGAATATTGGTATGATCGGGACGAAGGGATTCATGGTTGGTTCGTGTCGTTCGTCCTTCTCGTTGCTTCGCGTCGTCCTCGTCGCTTGGCTTCGTCCTCGTCGCTTCGCTTCGTCCTCGTCGCTTCGCGTCGTCCTCGTCTGTGCTGTGTTCGTCTCGTAGCCGTGGATCGTGTTGTGGCGCGATTCGGAGCTTATGTGCGCCTCTCCCGGATGCTTTGACGTGCCGTGCGTAGCGACGGGTTCGGCGCGTACGGAAAGCGCATCGTACTTGTCCGGCCGGACGGGGCTGCATTTTCCCTTCCGTGCGACTCGATTCGGCGTTTCCGGATTCGCCTCGGTCGGAGAACAGGACCTGGTTTGGGTGAGTACGGCTCGGCCGGAATTTTTGCTGTTGTGCGCATCGTACTTGCTCGTTCGGTGTGCTGTACGGATCGGTCGGGAAACTGGCTTTCGCATGGCTTTTTTCCCGACCGAATAGTATTGGGTGCGCCTCCGACCGAGATCGGAATCGGCCCCTAAGTGTTAGTTAGATATTTTCATCCTGATAATATAAATGCACTTATCTAGTAGACTTAGGCACTTTATAGTTATGCGACCCCTAGCAGGATGGCAGGAGGATTACAAATTCCATATGAAAGATTTACAACTTTATTTACAATAACGAGAAATATAAGGAACAATTTTTAATAAATCAAGAGATCAATAAGAAATATGCGAGATACAAATATCTATTATTGACGGGCTAGAAAATAATAACCTTTATTTTTCAAACAGCATAAATAAACAGAGCTGCCGCAGATAAACCAAATAAAATTGGGATGCAGGGCACATCCTTTTTTGTGCCTGAACCAAAGGTACATTTTATATAGGACGATTTCTTTGAGAATGACACAATTAGAGGTTGGGTGAAGGTACTAGGATTTTGATATCTGATTATCACACAATGTCACTGTTTTCATGTTTCTTGGGTTTTTGTAATTGCAATTAAAAACAAAATTGAGCACGCCAAACACACTAGGGTATTAGGTTACTTTCCTTTGGCCATCAGTCTTTTGGCCACCACTTTCGGTTCATTCTATAATAAATCATTTGTTTTTAACGTTACTGTGTCAATTAGATATAGCCTCTCATGAGCGATTAATTTTTAGTTCAAAGTAGAACTAGTTTTAATAAATATTATCCAACAGACACATTAACATCATATTACATTGTTGTCTATTTCTCCTTTCAAGAACCTGTGACGGAGTCCTGACGAAGGCCCAAGCCGAAACGCGCGTAGTTGTTAGATCTCAAACCGCCAGTCTCCTCATACCATCATAAGGATGGATGTGTATTTAATACATTACATGTATGATTTGTTGTAGAATTCAAGTATTTATTTGTTTCTACAGTTCAGATTCTAGTAAGGTTACAGTTTTTTGCTTACAGGATTTCATCATACGATAATTTTGTCTTCATCTAATACAATTAATAGGTAGAAAAGAGACAACCAAGATATGTGGATATAATTATCAGTTTGTTTCCATGTACACTAAATAACGTGTTTTTAAATTGTGTTTATATTTGTAATGACAACATTTTTTCATGCAAAAATAAGTAGATATTTATATTATCAAATTCAAGTAAAAAATAAAATAAAAAAACAATAATAAAAGAATATTGATTTGTTCATTGTCTATTATATGTAGCTACGTTTATAATTATCTGGTGTTGATGTGTTAGTTATGTGGTTAATGCACCTTGCCTAGGTGCTCACTTCTTCTTTTCCCCTCATTGTATTTCCCTGACGAGGCATTTATCTTGTATTCAGGGGCCCCTCTTTCTTTCCAAAACAGAGTCCAGGGAGTCCCCAGAGGTATAGCAGAGGCTAAATTAGGTAAGTGCTAACAGCTCTCTTTGTGGTGGTGTGGGCTAGCAGTTAGGCTTATCGGAAAACGACCTTTACAACGCGGTCAAAACACCGCAATACATTTACATCGCTGTTTTTAAAACGCAAGTCGTTACAACGACTTGCACTGGAGGGCACTCTAGACTAAGGAATAGTGTAATTTACTATTCCAACACCTTCCCTACTGTATGTAGACTGGAGTTGGAATAGTAAATCACACTATTCCTAAGTCCAGCGCCCTCCAGCGCAAGTCGTTGTAACGACTTGCGTTATAAAAACAGCAATGTAATGTACCGCGATCTAAATGATCGCGTTGTATCATCATACATCCGGCTTATCCAGCGGGTGTGTTAAGCATTTATTGTATTCACTCAATCAAAGACTGATTACACACACTCTGAGACAGAATCCAGACCACTTAGGTAAGTATAAAAAAGGTATACTTATGTTTTAGTTTATAACCAAGTAGGACGTCACACAGGTAAGTAGAATACACTCTCAAATGCAAGACTGTTGAAGGAAATGCAGTTGTGGTTGAATTTCCAACTGTTACAGGTTTGTATCACTTTAAAATGCAGTTTGAATTATACAGTAATTACTTTCACATTACTTTTTAGTTGCTTTTGGATTACTTTGAGTACTGGGGGTGATATGCCTAGATATCACACCTTAGGATCTCATAATACAAGGTAACTACGACTTTTTTTGTTGCTTTGTTTTTATTGGCATTTATAGTAATCACACAGGAACAGATCACAATATTATTATCAGCCACTTTCCCCATAATATTACACCATATCGTTTCAGCCCAAAGGCAGAGGCCAATACACAGTGTCCATTAGTGTCATCAACTATGTGCTGTGAAGCTGGGGTCAGAGACATTACATGCAGTGCAGGATGACTGTTGTAGAGAGGGACACAGTAGCAAGTTTGTGCCTCTTGTAGTTGTGATCTCGGTGTTTGAGTAATCGTGGAGCGTCTGCCTAAGTACCATAGATCAAAATAAAACTCTAACCCAGCAGACTTTGGCCAAAGGGGCATATCGTGCAAATCTGTTCGTGGGAATCACAATTTCAATTAAGAACATTACATCCATCGTAAAAACCAAAAAGATAGAGAGAGAGAGAGCAGAAAGGAAACAGGTGAGAGGGGGAAAGGGGTGAGATGTGCGTGAGAGATATAGCGTAAGGGGGGGACTCCACTGCCGCCGGAGGCGCTGCAGATGTTGTGTCAGCCAGAGTCAGTGGCGATCGCTAGTGTCATGCAGATAAAGGCCAGGGTCGCCTACGTCAGAGGAGGGGTGGGAGCGTCCAGGGTCTGGTGTGTAAGCGCTGCCCGGGGTGGGGTTCGGGTAGGTCCATCTGTGGGCCTCCATAGGCTATCTGCATCTGGTGGATATACAGCGTCTTCAAAGAGGCGCAAAGCCCGTAACCTCGGGGGTTGAAGTCGAGCATGCTCCAGTCTGCAGAGGTAGTCCACAAGTGGCTGCCATAGTTTGGTGAATTTAGTGTCCTGCAGCTGCAAGCGCGCCGTGAGTAACTCCATGGCCATCGTGTGCCATAGGCGGGTGAACCAGAGGTTGATCGGGGGCCTTGCAGCCTTTTTCCAGTAAAGAGCAATGATTTGCTTGGCAGCCCCAAGCATGTGGAGGCTGAGATGCCAGTCACGGCGGGTCATGGCACGCAGGTTCACCGGCCGGAGGCCCAAGACAATCGCAAGCGGGTTTTCAGGCAGTGGGTACCCTATTACCAGTCTAATGTGGCTGAGAACCTGCTTCCAGTAAATGGTCAAGAGTGGGCATGTCCACCAAATATGCAGGAAGTACCCCGGGGCATTGATACAACGCCAGCATAGGGGAGACGATGTGGGAAACATTTTATGCAGCCGGTGAGGGGTATAGTACCATTGAGTCATAACCTTATATGCGGATTCCCGCTGGGGTATGCTACGAAAGACCTTCGGGATATCTCGCCACAAGTGTTCCCATTGGGTGGGTGTGATGTCAGTGTCTGAGACCGACTGCCATCGCAGCTGATAGGGATGCGGAGCAGTTCGCGGTGAGTGTTGAAGGACTTGGTATGTACGAGAGATTAGTCCCCTGGAGTTATCAAAGGAGTGGACCAGCCGCTCAAATGGAGTAAAGGGTCGAGTGGCTGCCCGTGCCAGAGAAGACGACTGAACCCAGTGTCGAAGTTGGATGTATTGGAATCTAGCCCCCTCTGATAGCTGGAAATCCTGTTTACATTGTTCGAAAGTTTTGAAGGCGTCCCCCCGGAAAAGGTCCCGAATCGTCCGACATCCCCCTTCCGTCCAGTCTGTGAAGTAGGGTGGGTGAGAAGCAGGCGGGAAGTGAGAGTTGCAAGCAATGGGAGTGTGGGGGGACGGGAAGGATGTGAGGCCTCTGCGTATTGCTAACTTGTCCCAGATCTCAAGTACCGTCTTAGTAGGAACCGCGATATAGGCGCTACGAGAGCGGGCTTCTCGTGAGAGCCATGCAAGGTCCCAAATGGGACGACAGTTCACCGCCCTGTCCATATGAAACCAGACTTTTTCGCTCTCCCATGCCATCCACTCCGAGATGAAGCGGAGATGTGATGCCCAATAATATTCTAACAAGTTGGGGCAAGCCAACCCTCCCCTATCTCGCGGTAGCATGAGTATTTTGCTGGAGAAGCGCGGCTTACTTCCTCCCCATATAAACGCGGTGAGTTCGCGCTGAAGGCCCTGAATCTGATGCTCCGGTATAGGCATGGGTAACGTCTGAAAAAGGTAGAGTATCTTTGGGAGGATCGACATTTTGACCGTATTCAGGCGCCCCAACCAGGATAAAGGAAGGGATTTCCACTTTCTCAGGTCAGCTACGACAGCGTTTTTACACTCCTGCCAATTTGCTTGGGACCATGGAGCAAGGTTGGGAGTCAAATTGAGCCCTAGGTACCGAATAGAATGTGTGGCCCACTGGTAAGGAACAAGAGATTTGAGTATGGCGATCTCCTCCGTAGGGATCGTGAGATTGAGAGCCCATGATTTCTCATGATTGATTTTAAGCCCTGATACCCGTTCAAATGAGTGAAGTAACTTATGCAGGGCAGGTAGAGAGGTTCGTGGTCGTGATAAAGTGAGAAGAAGGTCATCAGCAAACAAGGCTATTTTGTGATCCAATCCCCCAAGCGTGATGCCGTGGATGTCGGGAGACTGGCGGATCATGATGGCCAGCGGTTCCACTACGAGGGCAAATAAAAGGGGGGGACAGGGGACACCCCTGTCGGGTGCCCCTGTGGATAGAGATGGGTTTCGTAAGCTGGCCGTTGACCCGTACCCGAGCCAGAGGAGAGAGATAGGGAGCCATAATTCTAGCAACCATCTGCGGGCCCAACCCTATTTTCTGTAAGACCGCTCGAAGGAAGACCCAATCTACTCGATCAAATGCTTTCTCAGCATCCAGTGATAGCAAGCAGGAGGGTATCTTCCAATGGTGTGCCTTCCCGATTAAATGGGCAACACGCCATACGTTGTCCGCCCCTTGTCATTGGTGGATAAAGCCCACCTGGTCTGGCTCTATGAGTCCAGGGAGGTGCGAGGCGAGGCGTTTAGCTAGTATATTAGTATAGAGTTTAAGATCCGTGTTTAGGAGCGCGATGGGGTGAAAGGAGGAGCAGAGCGTATGATCTTTACCTGGTTTGGGGATTAAAGCGATTTCAGATGGCCATATCCGTGGAGGGCCCTACCGCGTCTGAAAAAGAGTTAAAGAGGCGGAGCATATGAGATTTAAGTTGTGGGAGGAAGGCGCAGTAGAACGAGACCGGTAGACCGTCTGGCCCCAGAGTTTTGCCGAGAGGAAGGTCCTTTAGAGCGCCGGCGAGCTCCTCCGGGGTGATAGGTTCCTCCAGCAGTTGAGAGTGGTAGCTGCTAATCGGGGACCACTCACAGGCCTCCAAGGCAGCGAGCACCCGATCTAAGTCGGGTGACTCCCTGGTATAGAGGGACGAGTAGTAAGTCTGGAATGCTTGTAGTTTGGCGGATTCGGTGGTGGCCCAGGTACCGTCCCCCAGTTTAAGTTTAGCGATGTGCGTTCGAAGGCGGCGCGCCAGGATCTTACCCACCTTGTCCCCCCATCGTAGTATCGCTGTCGCAGTGCCAAGAGAGCGTGCTCTGCCTTATTGGTTCTGTGCGCCCGGTGCTGGCCTCGGAGCAAAGCAAGGCGCCTCTTGTGCAGCGCCGAGGGGCGTGCCTGATCCAGCCGCTCAAGCGTCTTTATGTCCCGAGAGAGTTTGTCTTCAAACAAGCGGGCCTCTCGAGCTATAGTGATGGAGGTGATACTGCCGCGGATCGTGGCCTTAAACGCATCCCAGATAAAGGGAGCGGAGTCTATGGGAGGTCGTTGGTCTCGAAATAGGACGTGATAGCTTCCCGGAGTTCCGTCACGTCCACAGGATCCCTAAGGATATGAGGGGGAAAACACCACCGAGAGGGACGGTTGGGACGAGAGGAGTGATCCTGCCTGAGGAGTTCCACATGAGCGTGATCAGAGACAGAGATGTCAGACATGGACGCCGAGAGGGTGTCCTTGATAAGGGAGTGTGAGATGAAGATATAGTCTATGCGCGAGTAGGAGCGATGAACATGAGAGTAATAAGAGTAATCGCGGGCATCTGGAGAGTGGTATCGCCAAATATCTATGAGGCCAAGGGCAGTTAGTTGCTGTTTTAAGGCAGAGGACATAGCCCCCGTCCCATGGAACGAGCCTTCGCTACGGTCGAGTCCCGCCTCCCATACCAGATTGAAGTCTCCCCCCAGAATGAGACCAGGATCATCATGTGTTATGTGTTCCCGCAACAAACCCCGCAGATATGAGTCCTGGGCCTGGTTTGGTGTGTAAGTGTTGCATAAGGTGAGGATTCACTGTCCACTCGACCACCACTTTGAGGAATCTGCCATCCTTACTACGGACTACCCTGGGGTCCCCCTGGCGAATGCCCGCTCGACATAGGATTGCCACCCCCGCTGTTTTAGTGGGCGCGGATGCCCAGAGTTGGAAAGGGTATCGAGGATGAGCCATGCGAGAGACATCCTCTCTCAGGAGATGAGTTTCTTGTAAAAATATGATGTCTGGATTTTGCAGTAGGAGGTATCGCCATATCAGGCGGCGCTTGTTAGGGGAGTTAAGACCCTTCACGTTGAGGGAGAGGAGTTTCAGACAAGGTACGGAAGTCATGGTATCAGTGTAACTTGTGTGAGCGCCATCTCGAGCAGAAGAGTAGGAGTAGGGCGCAGAGTAGCTCCCTCCCCCCCAACGCAGCTCCGAATAAGACAGATAAGACAAAGGCAATGGTGTTCGCTGCAGGACCTAGCGCACTTCTGGGGGGGAAGGGATGGTCTGCACAGGGAAACCCCCCACCACGATCAGGACCGACCCCCCACCAGAGATAGGGGTAAGGAGGGAGAAAAGAGAGAGGTGAGAAAGAAGAGAAATAGTATTCAAAAAATAACAACGGCCAATGTGGCCAACAAAGTCTATTCCAGTCCGGGGAGAAGCCAGGCGCGGAGGCACAGGCCATCCCAGAGATGTCACTCTCCAAGGAATAGAAGTGGAGGCGGGTCAGAAGAGGTCAGCATCGCCATCAAGGAGCTCAGTCCGGTGCGGCCGTCGGAATGCAGTTCAGGCACAGTGCAGTCGTATCAACAAGACGGCGATAAAGGAGTGGGGTGTCAGACCCACTTCCGCAAGGGGTCGGCACTGGGGGCGAAGGAGAACAATAAGGCAGGCCACTGGAAGGGGTGCTTAATAACTATTTTACAGAAGGCTGGGAGTCTGAGGGCGAATGTCCACCTTCCAAGGAACGGATGTGCTGGATAATGTCCTGCTTCTCCTGGGATGAGGTGCAGATGTCCCGAGGGGGAGGGCATCCGGAGCGGTGTACCTTAGTCCACTGGGGTTTTGCAGGCTTGCGGGCCCGAGGAGGTAAGCGTGAGGGACTAGCAGGCGGCGTGTCTGGGATCTGGAGCAGTTGAGCTGCCTCTCGGAAGGATCGTAGCACCCGGCGCCTCGACTCCCACTGGAAGATAAGGGCAAACGGGTGCCCCCACTGGTAGCGGATGCCCAACTCTCGTAACTTGTCTGTGATGGGTCGGAAATCCCTGCGGCGGCGGAGCGTCGTGGGCGTGAGATCCTGAAACAGTTGAATGGGGACACCCTTGAAGGTGAGCTCAGTTTTGCCTCGTGCTGCCTTGAGGATGGCCTCTTTCTCAGTGAAGAAATGGACCCGTGTCAAGATGTCGGGAATGAGGCCAGGGCGACCAGGAGGGCCAGACACTCTATGGGCGCGGTCCAGGGCTGGAGGGGACGCATCTTCGTCTCCCCTAATGTCGTGAAGCAGATCCGCTACAAAGGTCATAATGTCTGTGCCTTCCGCCCCAGCCGGGATCCCCCGTAGGCGCAGGTTATTGCGGCGCCCCCTGTTTTCCAAGTCCTCCTGCTTGATCTGTAGCTCAATGTGTTGCTCCTCCAAGGTGGCCAAGCGCTGCCACAAGTGCTCCTGATCCTCCGAGCGGGCGTCAACTGTCCTTTCGAGGTCATCCACTCTCCCTCCGAGCTCTGCGACATCCCGCTGGAGCTCCTTGACACAGGCCTGGGCCTCGGTTCTTAAAGAGCCAATTTCAGATTTGAGTTTGTGCATGAAGGTGGCCATGAAGGACTGGGTGACGGGGTCGGATGACCCTCCCGCCGAAGATGCCATATCCGCCGCTGGAGCAGGTCCCGACTTGTTCCACAAAGCTGTGACCGGGTTGTCTTTAGGAGGTGCAGAGGAGTCCTTTCCGGTCTGTGAGCGAGTCATGGCCCCTCAGAGTCCCATGTAACGGGCAGGAGGCCTGGACAAAGATGCGCAGCGTGAGGTCAAGGGGGTGGCCGGCCCGGTTGAAAAAGAACAAGGGGGGGGTCCAGCTAGCCGGGGCAAGAGACTGGCGAAGTAGCGGGTAGATGGCCGAAGGGTGGATTCACAAGGCCCCCCAGGTGCTCCACCAGCCGTCCAGAAGAGCTCAGAGCACAGATTAGGACTGATCAGCTGAAATGTGGAGGCCCAGGCCAGGCAAGCGTTCAATACCTCCACCCTTCTGCCAGGACGCCCAGGGGAGGATCTCTCACGCAGTTCGGGGAGCAGTCTCAGGGTTCAAAGCAGCCCTCCGCAATAGCACACCCCTCCGTGGTTCCCCAGGGGGTCCGTCAGGGACTGTAGATGTATTTACGGTGTGAGGTCACGGGGCGTCCACCTCTCCCGGGGAGCGGTCAGCCGGTGGCACACCGCGCGCACTCACCGGCAAGGTCCAGCGTAGTCACCACAGTACGGCGGGGGAGCAGGTCAGGGCGTCGGGCCCCGCGGTCCACCAGCGGGGAGCCCGGTATAGCAATAAGAGCGGTGTGACCGTGTGCCACCCGGAGAAGCCCCGGCCCCCGGGACGCCGCCCCCAACCGCTGACGGGAGAGCAAGCACCCCAGTGCAACAGTGGATGGTCAGGTAGGGCCCAAACTGGACCGGGGCCCCCCAGGCTCCGGCAAGGCCCAGGATGGTCGGCATTGTGCCCCCGGTCGAGGCTCGATCCGGCGGCGCCCAGCGCATTGCAGTGTGGCGTCAGAGGTCGCCGGTAACTTCAGCCAGGAGTCCCCGGGATCCAGTCGTGAGCCGGGCCCCCTCGTCGGGGCGCTGTCAATGGAGCGCAGGCCCCGCCAGAGTCCAGGGCGTTAGGGGCCGAGGATGAAGGCCAGACAAGGCGCTGGAAGAGAGGGCCTCCCGTGCAGCCCCCGCAGCACACCGCCCGGCACCCTCTGCGTCGTCCTTGGAGGAGTTCTTCTGAGGCCCAACCAGGTGGGGAGCGTCTTCACCGGGGCTCAGGCAGTGCAGGTTAGGCCCAGCGAAAGGCCGACACGGTGGGGACCTAAGATGGCGGCCGGACAGGCCGCTGGGAAGAAGAGCCCCCGCTGGGGGTCCGCATCAAGGTGTCCTGGTAGCACCAGCCAGGGGTCCTCGAAGCCAGTCAGGAACAGGGCCTCCCCGCCGGGGCGCTGGCTGTGGAATGCAGGTCCCACCAGGATCCAGGGCGGCAGGGGCCGAAGATGGAGGCCAGACCAGGCGCTGGAAGAGAGGGCCTCCCGCGTAGCCCCCACAGCACACCGCCTGGCACCCTCTGCTTCGTCCGTGGAGGAGTTCTGGGGCCCAGCCGGGCAGGGGGCGTCCTCACCAGGGCTCAGGTAACGCAGGTCAGGACCAGCGAGAGGCCGACACGGTGGGGACCCAAGATGGCGGCCGGACGGACCGCTGGGAAGAGGAGCCCCCGCTGGGGGTCCGCATCGAGGTGTCCCGGCCCCTCGTACCTGCGCTGTGGGTCCCGGTCCTCTCTGGGAAGGCCAACCGGCCGTAGCGCGCAGCGCAGGACAGCTGTCAGGTCGCCCCCAGAGAACACAGGATTGGGAGCTCCAAAATGGCGGCCTGGCCTCTGGCGGCCGGAGTGCCCCTCGCCGGCTCCGCTCCTACCACCTTCTACCGACCTGGAGGAATATCGGGTCCCCAGTCGATCGCTCAAGCTCTCTCCTGATCCAGCACCCCAGGCTGGGTCGCCCCGAGGCTGTAGTGCAGTTTTTAAGGCTAAATTCACCGGCGGCGGCCCGGAGCTCCCACGGCGTGCGTCTCACTACATCGATAGCGAGACCACGCCTCAACAATGTGTTTTTGTATACTTTGCAATTGAATTCTCTTTTCTCCATACAACAACAGTTCAACACTTCACAAAATCTCTTAACACGGGTTCCTGTGGGAGAAAAGTGTTAGCGGCTTTCCAGGTAAGTACACAACTTACGAGTGGGAGTTTTGGGGGTTAGGACCAAGGTTCCCCAAGGTCTAGATGAGCACTCGAGTTGCACCACCAGCGGCACTGGGGCAGCCGGGTGCAGAGTGCAGGGATCCAATGTTAGCCAATGGGGCTAAGGGGGCCTTCGGTTAGGGACTGCTGTTGAGCAGGCCACTCGGTTGTTGTAGCAAAGTCCTGGGGTTAAGGTCAGCACTGCAGGGGCCAACGACCAGCACAGGAGTTGCACCACCAGCGGCACTGGGACAGCCGGGAGCAGGGTGCAAAACGGGCGTCGGGACCCTGTGCTTTTCAATGGAGACCTTCGGTTTTGCGAAGTTGCTGCAGGCTCAGGCAGGAAGACTTCCTGAAGTCAACCACCGGCTGGAGAGGTAAATTGGGATCTGGGGGATGCCTGGACACCGTCGGTTGGGCCACCCAAGGCCGTGGGGTGTCGGGTGCAGGGATGTCTTCTGGCGTCGGGTTTTCTTACCAGCTCCAGTTGCGGTCGGGGGCCCTTCAGGTTGAGGCTGCAGGTGTCATCTTGAGGCTTGAGGAAGGTCAGGGATCACCAGATCCTAGGTAAGGATTGCTGGAGAGACCACCTTGTGTTGTTGGGCCACTCGAACTCGGGCCGTGGGCGTCGGGTGCAGAATCGCCGGAATCCGGATTCTGGGGTGAGTCTTTGCTTGAGCAAATCTGGTGCTCAAGGGAGACAGAGTCTGTAAGATGGTTGCAGGGCAGGTCCTCCGGGCTCTGGGGGTTGCTGGCTGCGGGACTCGCCGGGGTTCTTGCTGTAGGCATGTCGTAGACAAGACAGGCCGGTAGGGCTACGGCCAAGGCAGTTGGTGGGAGCCAATTGCTGGGGGCAGCAAAAGGCAGGGACAGCTTCCAAAGGCGACAGGTCTTTGAAGCTTCCCCTTTCGTGGACCCAGCCCATCCTGGGGGAGGAGGCATGACACCTCCGCCAAGGATGGCCTTTGTTTCTGGACCTGGAGAGTGGAGGCTCTCTACCCAGGGGTCCAGAAACTTGTCTGGTGGTGGCAAATGGCGGGGAACCACACCAGGGCTGGTCGTTGTTCAGGGGGCATCTCTAAGATGCCCTCTTAGTGCATTTTACATTAAATCCCATATTTGCATCAGTGTGGGTTTAATATGCTGAGAAGTTTGCTACCAAACTTCCCAGGTTTTAGTAAAGCCATTATGGAGCTGTGGAGTTCGTAATGACCAACTCCCAGACCATATACTCTTTATGGCTTTACTACACTTACAATGTCTAAGAATGGGCTTAGACACTGCAGTGTACCCTGCTAGAGGGGTGACTTACCTGGGCCTTAGGCAGTGGGTTGCAGGCATGGCACGATGTGTGCCATGTCGACTCTTCACTTTTCTCTTCACCAAAACACGCAACCTGCAATGGCACCCACGTGTTAAGGTACAGAGCCTCTAAGGGTGGCACAATAGGTGCTGCAGCCCTTAGAGGCCTTCATTGGTCACAGTGCCCTTGGCACTCATGGTACCTTTTACTAGGGGATTGTGCCTGTGGCCAGAGATGAGCTAATTGTGGGTACAAAGGTACAGTCTTGGGAAAGAATACAGGCCCTGGGAACCTGATTGGCAGGCACCCAGGGCACATCAAGTCAGGTTGCATCAGATGTCAGGCAAAAAGTGGGGGGTAACCATGCAAAAAGGAGCACTTTCCTACAGTTGTGTCAAGCCCACAATGAATGGCGAACTTTGCTGCATCTCTCCCATCTAATACTGCTTGGGAGAGAATGGGCCGGGCCTCCTCCGGGATCTGTGGCAGCACTTGCGCAACCTTTTCCCACAACGGAAACGGCCCAATAGGCATGCTGTGTTCACCGACCACAATGCAAGGCTGGCAGAAGAAAACATTTTCTTGTTCCATCTATCCAGCCACTTGGATTCCCTGTCCGGGGGTGCGGAAGGGAACACGCCCTGAGATGTAGAGGCTTGGTCCACCAAGCTCTTGGGGGGTAGAGGGGCTGGTGAGGAAATTTGGGTTGCCCAGTGTAAGGCGATAGCGGTGAGCGATTGTCCTATTTACAGGAGCCCCTGTGCTGGGCTTGGACAAGGTTCCCAACAAGACATCAGTCAATGCCTCATTGAAAAGCAGGAGGGGTTCCGAGGAGGAGACACCCAGCTACAGGACCTCCACCAAGATGTTCGTCTTGACTGCCACCGAAAAGAGTTCAAGGTCCAAGACCTCAGCTGCCCTTCGCACCACCATAGCATAAAAAGATCCCTCCTCTGTAGCCACAGAAGAGGGGGGAAGCAAACCAGAAACTGGAGAGGTGTCCAGACCACTGGCCTCACCCAATTCCTCGTACCAGTCCATTTCCTGCTCTGGCTAGTATTGTAAAGGGTCCAGCGACCCCTCCCAATCTTTCTCCATTTCTAGCCCTACAGAATAAAGCTGAGGAAAATACCTAGGACCAAAGCGTTCTATCGGTGCTGGAATCTGAGCCGGTAGGCACCAATCCGGCACTGAGTCGTCAGGGATGAGAATGGAGCTGGTGCTGCTGGTGGGCGCTGATGGTATCTGGGAGTCTCGGCATGGGGCCCGGCACCAGGGAAGGTTGCAGTGGCACGACTGGGGTCGGGCCAATTCCATAGGAGGGTCGCTGGGGCCGAAGCTGCCGGCACGGAACCCGATGGAGCACCCTCTGAGCATCCAGGGCCCGAAGGCGCACTGGGAGGGTCAGGTCGCCCAAATATGACGCACATGGCATCATAAAATTCTTTGAGCTAGGTGGGGCCGCTCCGGCTAACGGGAAGGCGGGGAAGCACGGAGCCGGCCCAGGCGCAGGTTCAGCTGAACGAGGCCTAGAACGCTGAGGCTCCTCCGTGGCGTCAGCCTACCGACATGAAAAGTTTGTTTTTTATGCTTCTTACCTGACTGACTCAAATACCTCGATTGGGAGGACGAAGACTTAGGGCTCACGGAGCGGTGCCCGAACCTTCCTCTCGACCAGGACTGAGAACGAGACCTCCGGGGCGAACAACTCGGTGCTGAGCACTGGGCTGCAAGTAGCTTTAGGGACCGCTCCTTCAAAGCTTTTGGAGCCACGGCCAGGCAGTCGAAGCACGACTTAGAATCGTGGTTGCTCTCCAGGCACCAAAGGCACGCCAGGTGTGGATCTGTTACCGACATTGCGCAGTGACAGGCGCCACACGGCTTGGTGTAAGTTTTAGCAATTTTAATTTTCATACCCCTCCCTTCCATAAAGACTAAGAAGGAGTCTACTAAAACATGCAGGATGTTAGGAGTAAGTGCCAAGACGGCCACATCATCAGCGTACAAGAGTATTGGAACTAGCCGCTTCCCAATCCTAGGGGTGTTCACAACAGCCACCTGAAGTGTTTCTTCCACATCGTTTATGTATAGGGAGAAGAGAAAAGGCACCAATACGCACCTCTGCCACACCCCTCTCCCAATGCCAAAGAGTTGCGTCAATTTGCCCTGTATTCCAAAACTGAATTTGGCTGTTAAGTTTTTATACAAATAGGCCAAAAGCGAAATGTTCTCCTTTGGAGCTACCTTTTTATCCAAGCGTTCCCAGATTCTCTTATGATCGAACACGTCGAATGCATTGCTTAAGTCAGAGGTCTTCAAACTTTTGGATGCCGAGACCCCCCTGTCAACATTTTGAGGCGTAAGGACCCCCTCCTGACAAAAATTTCTAAACCTGTAGGCAGGGCTACTGGAATTATGAGGCAGGTGAGGACCAAATTAAGTGACAGGCTTGACTAAATTGTGTGGGAAGAAAAGGTAAATGATGTTATGTGATGCTGCGTACACAGTAACACTGAGGAAAGATTTCACCCCATCAGTACCAGTGTATAACCAAAATACAGCAATTAACATCAGAAAGATTTCTAGTCAACCTTTGTGAAGGGCCTTACACTCCGCAGGAATACGTGCTGCCACATTAGAAGCTCACTTGGCCCTGGCCGGGAGAAGCAGGGGTCCCTTAAAATCCTGGCGGTTTTGTGCAGAGTTAAGCAGTTTACCCATGCAGCTTTCCTCTCACCCCCTCCCTTCCATCCCTCTGTCCTCTCCTAACCCCGGATCCCTCTCTCACTTTGCAGGCCATTTTATTTCACCCCTTTTTACAACTTCTGAACTCTCCCCATTCAACCTCTCACTTCACCTTTAACACTCCCAGCCAGGGCTGGTCCTAACACTGGTCGCACACGGTGCAACAGTCTTTTTTGGTGCCCCACCCCCGTTTCCTCCTCCATGAATTCCTTCACTGCCACTCACCAACAATTCACCTCATCTCTCTATAGCACCTTTCTGACAAACATTTCATTTTTTTATAGCGCTACTCATAGTTTACTCACACTCATTTCTGTGATCTGCATGGTACATATTCTTTGTAGCAGGAACGTTAACCCTCTGCACTGTGTGGGTGACAAGAGTGCCCATGTGAGTGAACGGTGAGCGATGCAACAGTGTGAGAGTAGGGTAAGAGGAGTGACTGCAGGGTGAGTGAGGTGGCTTATGAATTTAGGTGCGGATGCAAGTTCAGAATGGGACGAATGAGTGTATGATTACTGATGGGCTTGTTTGAGTGAGTTGCATATTGAGCAGTGAGGGGGACAGGTGAGTGAAGTGTCACATGAGTGCAGGATGAGTAGTGTACTCGTGTGGCTGCAGGGTGAGGTATAGGATGAACAGCGCAAGTGCATTGTGAGTGCAGAGTGATCGCTGTGAATGCAGGGTGAGTGTGAAAGTGAAGGGCGAGAATGACGAGTGAGTTGTTTGAATGCAGAGTGCATTCCCAGACACTTGAAGTAACTCAGCATGTTATGGACGGCGGCGTAGGGTTTAAGATCCAAGTTAAACTATTGCTATTATGGCATTAATCGGGGATCGAGGAAATAAATAATGTGCTGATCCTGCAACAAACTTCCAGTCCTATGGTTAGGGTTGCCAGCAGATTATTTTGATGGCCCAGTCGGTACAAAAATAAGCAGTCACCTAAAGCTGTATTTTAAGCACTTATCTGTGCATACTTCGAACAGCAAATATAAATAGAAAGCACTTTTAATTGTGTTCTAGGGCTGCCTCAATGATCCATGACTGATAATTAAAGAGAACAAAGACAGAAAAGTCACATAACGAATGCATAGATACTTTTTTATTTATAAGTCTATTTAGTGTCAAGAGGAGGTCTTTGCAGGCTCTTTAAACAAAACACGGCAGGCATTTTTCTTTTGGCAACCCTACTTTATATTCCTTTTCATGAAATGCATTCTCACACTGCAGCAGTAAATGTATAATACAAATGTAAGGAATAGGCAGAGTGGGGGCCCAGGGGGTACTGGAACCAGGAAAAAAACTAAGCCTCTGTAACCAGTTTACAAAGGCATGTAAACATGCAAATGGTCTTTAAAGACCTGTGAAAAACTCGGGCGTGCCGGAGATAAGACTCCAGACACTGCCCAGCTGAGCCCCCAGCACCTCGAGTTGCACTGCAGCAGCCCGGGCTGAGACGCAGGACGGGGGAAGAGGGGGGGCTGAAGCCCTTGGGCCTCGGCAGAAGTGTGACTGGGAAGGCGCGACCCCCTTTGCATCGCTCCACGGCCCCCCTGGGGGTCGCGCCCCACAGTTTGAAGACCCCTGGCTTAAGTCGATAAAGCATATGTACAGTGACCCTTCTTTGGACAAGGTATGCTTCCCCATCAAGAGGTTCAGGTTGAGCGATTGCTCAACTGTCCTCAAGCCTTTTCTAAACCCACATAGGGCATTGGAGAGGATTTTGTTTTCTTCTGCTCCCGATTCTAATCTCTGTAACAAGACTCTCCCCAATAATTTGGCAGATGAGTCGAGTAGGGAGATGGGACGGTAGCATTTTGGATCATTCCTAAGTCCCCATTTGAAAATTGGTATAACGAGAGAAGTAGACCAAGATGGGGGGACATAGCCAGCTCCTGCCACATTCAAGACCTTAGTCAGAAATGGAGCCCACAAGTCTGATTCAGACTTGTAGGTGTCCAGGCCTTCCCCTTTGGACTTTTATTTATGGCCATCACCACCTCATCGAGGGTGAAAACAATTTCAGTTGGAAAGTTCCCTACCAAGGAGTGGGGGACTCCCCCATCTGGGCTAGGGAGAGAGAAAATCAAACCAAAATGATCCACTCACCGAGCGGGTGTGATTGAGGATTCTAAATCGTGCCCTGTTCCTGCAGGAGGATCGGCCAAGCTTGACCTAGTAGATCTTTCTTTCTCTGTTTTAGAGCACTATTATAGGTGGCTCTGGCTTCCCGGACTGCTGTGACATCCCTTGGGTGTTGGTTTAATAATTTGATCAGATTGCCCGTGCCTTTATACAATGGCCATTAAACCAGCCCTTCGTATAATTTCTAGACCACTTTGGCCTCGCCGTCAATGCTTGATTTATGAAATTAGATACCTCAATGTGGGCTTCCCGCATCTCTGCATGATTTGTTTCTGGGGCTAGACCTATCATAAATTAGTCCAGGTTCCTGGCTACTTAATTTATTTTTAAAGCTAGCTGGATCAACACCTTCCCATTTTATTTTAATGCCATTCAGACCTACGGGGATAAATTTATCAATCTTCCCTGAATCTGGGATTTTGGTAATAGTAAACTTCAATTTAAGAGTAACTGGATTGTGATAGCTTATACAGTTAGATCACAGATCCCACCTGTAGTTCCAAAATGGTTAATCTATTGCTATCGGAGGTAAGAATATGGCTGATCTTGCTGCTGTAACCTCTCCCTATAAAAGTGTGTAAATGGGAGTGATTACTCTAATAACGGTGTTCAACTAAATTCAGGTTACATTTCATCATCAGATCATTAAGGGCTAGGCCATAATGACTGTTTAAAATGAGCCGGAGTATTCCCGCCAACATCACTATACCCTCAGATTAGTTTGGACATAATAGGGCATTCCGTGATATTAAAATCACCAGCCTAAATTATGTAAGCATAATTGTTCCAGGTCTATTTCTAATGTCTTGACCACATCCACCTTTATTGAATCAAAAATATTATTGTAAAAATGTATGATAGATATGACCAGATTATTTCCTAGGGTAAGTGTGATGAATTGGTAGTAAGTGGAGTTTGTCAAGCCTTCCTTAATTCGTGGGGCTAAACTAGTAGATACAAATGTTACCAGCCCTACCTTGGACCTGCCGCTGTTGGAGGGGATTGCAGGGGAGTTAAAAGCTGCAAAGCCGTCCAGGTCTATTGGGTTGGATGCCCATGTTTCTTGTAAACACACAATGTGTGCGGCTTTAACATATTCTACGCAGTCATCTGTGTTGATTTTACTGGCAATGCCAGCAATGTTGCAGGTAGTAATGATAGTCCCAATATGCTCTTTAATTGGAGCTTGACTGGAGAATTCCATTATGTTGCTTCCATCGATGTGCAGAGATTGGCTGGGGAAGGGATTCGATCGAAAAGTCAGTCTTGAAGATCCAGGTGCAAAACGGCAGAAAAATAGTTATGAGTTGACACCTGGGAAGAGAAATAAGCCCAACGGTAGGGCTTCAATTGGTGAAGGTGGCTGCCCAGAGAAGTAGATCCTTGTCATAATATCCTTAGTGGCTCATAATATCCTTAGTCGGTCAGTCAGATATTGCATTGCGAACCACTGTTTTTAAGCTGTTTGGTGACATTTATCCCTTCTTTAGCCCAACGGTTCATTTAACTTTGAAAAGCTTGTGTCACTGCCATTTTGTTTCACCTGGGGCAGTGGATGTTTTGAAAATTCTTCGTTCTTAACAGTTTTACCAGGTTCAAGTTTTCAGACCAGCGTGTGCCCCTTGTTCTCCTGAAAACCTCGGATGTTTTCTTTAACACATTGCTGCTTTGTTTGTGGAGGATGTCATCCTATGTCCTCCCAGTTGAGCGGAGCCTCTAAATTAAGCAGCCATGCTCCCTGTTTACCTGAAAACTTTGAACAGCATGGGAGGATTTCCAGGACGAAAAGAAGGAACATAATTATTGTAAAAATAATAATTTGTTGCTGAACTGTGGTAATAATCTGCAGCAACTTTCTGATAAGATAAGATACTTTTAAGAGGAAGGGAGGAAACATCAGGGAATTGGTGTTGCCTGGAGGTGTGACCCAATTGAGAATCGTGCCATCTCTTAGGAGCTACACTGGACATTGGCCTTTCAAGTGCAACCCAAAGTGTTATATGTAAAGCAGACCTGTCAGGCAGGCTTCGACACTTAAGCAGGATTTGACACTTTAATGTAAAAAAAAGATGCTCACAGCCCACATCCTGCATATTTGGTGAGATTCAGAGGAGCCATTTATGCCTATTCAGGTCAGCCTATTGTGTGCTCCTGAGAAGCATTTCACACTTTTTCATACCTATTCAAATGCTATTCGCTGACTGGGAGGAAACGTTTGAGAGCAAATGGAAATTAGTCTCCTGGATCTTCAGACAGTGAAAAGGTAACTCTCTAAAAGTTACTTTTCCTTAATGTTTATATAAATCCAACTTCACCATTAAATTAGATTGTTAGTAACTATTAAAAATATGTATTTATTTATTCTTCTAGCTAGTCCCATTTCTGAGATACAGTATTAGGATTTAAGCTGTCACAGTGTCACAGTGAAAAACAGCTTTTTGGCACTCTTAACTCTGGAGACATGTTAACAATAAATTTCAACATGTCCTACTTTTAAATACCATGCACCTTGCCTTGAAGACCACATGGCCTACATAAAGGGGACTTATTAATATTTAAAGGGTGGTTTTGACAAGTCAAAAGGATTTATTTTGACAGGTTGAAGTGCAGTTTTAACACTGCTGCAGTCTGGGGAGACTGGTAGGCCTGAATTCATGTTTGCACTGCACTGTAGTGGATGGCACAATAGGTGCTGCAGTCCACTTGTGACATTTAACTTCTATCCCCTGTGTTCATCAGTACTATATACAGGGAACTTGTAGGCAATCTAAATATACCAATTTGGTGTATACCAATGCAGCCACATTTAAAGGGGGAGCACAGGTGCTTTACTGCTGGTTAGCAGAAGTGAAGTGCACAAAGTTCTAAAACCAGCAAAAATATAGAGTTAAACGAAAGGCAAAAAATTAGGGTGACCGTGAAGAAAAAGCAGATTACCTACAGTGATTAAAATCAGCAAAACAAAATTCATGGTAATGAATGCAAAATGTCCCTTGAAAACATCCCTCTCTTCAAATGGAGTTAAGCTTGAGAGATGGTAATGGTAATGCTAATGAAGGACTTATAAAGCACACGTTTACCAGAGGGTATTAAGATGCTACTGCTTATGAAGAAGATCTGAAATGAAATATCTGTACCTATATATCACGGGCAAATGCTTCCTTTAACAGCCATTTTTTAATGCCTTGCTTAACGGTTTTAATGACCTTATTGAGCGAATAAGTGCTGGAAGAGAGTTCCAAATTCAAGGCACCAACATTGAAAATTTGCGCCTTCCCATTCTCGCTTTTCGAAATTTATGGACAGTTAGTAAATTGGCCTTAGATGAACATAGTACCCTGGTTAGAGCATATCTCAATAAGCGTTTAACAAAAAAAAGGAGATAAACCATTGATTGCATTGAAAAGAAGGCAGCAGGCCTTGAATTAAATGTGCTGTACTAACTGTAGCCAATTAATCTGTTTCAGCAGCGGGAGAGTATGTGCTCTGCGAGGGACTTTGAACACCACCTTGGCGGCTGCAGTCTGCAGTAGTTGGAGTCTCTTCACATCACAGTCCGGTAAACCCAGGTAAATGCTGCTGGCATAAATAATCCTCTCTCCTATCATAGCTGCCATCATTGTTTTCAATGCTGCTGCAACAAATGATGGATGGAATGCTGAATAAATCAAACATTCACTCCCAGTCAAGAGATCTGGGTTAAAACCATCGTTCTTTTGCTCACTACACCACCCCAGTTTGGACCCAGCCATATGCAAATCAGTCTTGACCCTGCTACTCATGGGAACAGTTCAGCCTGAACTGCCAAGCCGGGTCCTCCTTGGACTGGAAACAAGCATCCTGGGACCGGTTTCGGGGTATCTCCCCTCATCAGCCAGGCTAGCTTGAATCCAGTGGCAGAGCGAACAAGGGACCAATGCCTGGGCATACCCATCCCACTTAATTTGAAAAATGCTGCAGCAACAAATGATGGACGGAATGCTGAATAAATCAAACATTCACCCCCAGTCAAGAGATCTGGGTTAAATCCATTGTTCTTTTGCTCACTATGCCACCCCTGTTTGGACCCAGCCATATGCAAATTAGTCTTGACCCTGCTCCTCATGGGAACAGTCCATTTCGAACTGCCAAGCCGGGTCCTCCGTGGACTGGAAACAAGCATCCTGGTACCAGTTTCGGGGTATCACCCCTCATCAGCCAGGCTAGTTTTAATCCAGTGGCACAGTGAGCAAGGGACTCACGTCTGGACATACCCATCCCACTTAGGGTGAAAAATGCTGCGTCAACAAACGATAGATGGAATGCTGAATAAATCAAGCATTCACCCTCAGTGAAGAGATCTGGGTTAAATCCATCTTTCTTTCGCTCACTACGCCACCCCAGTTTGGACTCAGCCATATGCTAATCAGTCTTAACCCTGCTACTCATGGGAACAGTTCAGCCTGAACTGCCAAGCCGGGTCCTCCTTGGACTGGAAACAAGCATCGTGGGACCGGTTTCGGGGTATCTCCCCTCATCAGCCAGGCTAGCTTGAATCCAGTGGCAGAGCGAACAAGGGACCCATGTCTGGGCATACCCATCCCACTTAATTTGAAAAATGCTGCAGCAACAAATGATGGACGGAATGCTGAATAAATCAAACATTCACCCCCAGTCAAGAGATCTGGGTTAAATCCATTGTTCTTTTGCTCACTATGCCACCCCTGTTTGGACCCAGCCATATGCAAATTAGTCTTGACCCTGCTCCTCATGGGACCAGTCCATTTCGAACTGCCAAGCCGGGTCCTCCGTGGACTGGAAACAAGCATCCTGGTACCAGTTTCGGGGTATCACCCCTCATCAGCCAGGCTAGTTTTAATCCAGTGGCACAGTGAGCAAGGGACTCACGTCTGGACATACCCATCCCACTTAGGGTGAAAAATGCTGCGTCAACAAACGATAGATGGAATGCTGAATAAATCAAGCATTCACCCTCAGTGAAGAGATCTGGGTTAAATCCATCTTTCTTTCGCTCACTACGCCACCCCAGTTTGGACTCAGCCATATGCTAATCAGTCTTGACCCTGCTCCTCATGGGAACAGTCCAGCCCAAACTGCCAAGCAGGGTCCTCCCTGCACCGGAAAGAAGCATCTTGGGACCGGGTTCGGGGTATCACCCCTCACCTGCCAGGCTAGCTTGAATCCAGTGGCACATCGAGCAAGGGACCCACATCTGGGCATACGCACCCCACTTAGGGTGAAAAAAGCTGTGGCAACTAATGATAGACGGAATGCTGAATAAATCAAACATTCAGACCTAGTCAAAAGATTTGGGTTAAATCCATTGTTCTTTTGCTCACTATGCCACCACAGTTTGGACCCAGCCCTATGCAAATCATTCTTCACCTTGCTCCTCATGGGAACAGACCAGCCCGAACTGCCAAGCTGGGTCCTCCCTGGAACGGAAAGAAGAATCCTGGGACCGGTTTCGGAGTAGCACCCCTCATCAGCCAGGCTAGCTTGAATCCAGTGGCATTCATTTACTCCTGGGGTGGTGAGTAATAATTATTGACACAGCAACGAGTCCAGCTATTCCGAAGCTTATGTAATCATTGCTTATATCTGTTAAAATGAATAGGGGATTGAATTTTAACTGGATGAGACCTCAGAGCTACGATATACGTGCTATGTTCAGTCGAGGCTTAGCACCCTCCTGTTATGTGCTTATGTATTAAACTGGGAGTGATCAACTGCACTTTGAATGAGAATGGGGGAGGAGTGGCTGAAAATGTTATGCACTAGCACTATGCTATTTTGTTAAACAATTGTATGATATGTGTAGGAAAGTGCCCTTTTTGTATGGTCACCCCCACATTTTATTTCTCCAATGCTGTTTTATTTTTACTCTGAAAGTGCAATGGAGCCTGATAACTAGGCCCCAGTGCTAGTGCTCCCTCCCTAAAATATGATGCATGTGAATTGGTAACCCCACTAGACAAGGACTTTAACCGCCTTATAAGTCCCTGGTAAGTGGTACTAGTGGTACCAAGGGCATGGGAGTTAAAGGGGTCATCAGGGCCTGAAGTACTGATCGTGCCACCATGAGTGATCCAAGTAAAAAGATGACAGCAATCTTTGTCAGTGCAGACTGCATGAGCAGTGCAAACTGCTCCAACTCGACTTTGCCCTCACCATGACTGGTAAGGTCACAGCACTTTTTAGGTCTCGCCTGAGCCAGCGCATGCGCTGCTCTGCGAGACATTTAGTAAATGGGCTTTAAAAAGTCCGACCACAGCTTTTTGGGTGGCATAGACCGTGCGGTTACGCGCACAATGACGAGCGGAGGCACCATCTGGCTTTCCTCTCTCGTCATGGTGCGCGCACATCGCACACTACTCGCCCGCCTGCTTTCACTTTTCCTGTCGCGTGCGCGCACACAACTCCCGGGCTTGTTCTGTTGCTGCTTTCACTTTTGCTGCCGCGCGCGCGCACCACTTGCGTGCTTTTTTAAAATTTCCTTTTTGCGCGCGCGCGCACACAACTCCCGGGCTTGTTTCCCTTGCCTTTTATTTGCTCCATTAATGCATTAAGTGGTTACTTAGATTTAAGGTAAGAATCCCCGAGGGCTGGTTTTCCATTCTTTAACTTCATATGGAATGTTACACATGGGGAGTGAGGCAGAGAAGAGGTGTTTTGCTTCATTCATCTATTTGACTGAAATTGCCCCTCTGTACTGTGATACAGACCACAGGCACACTGCAGATCCCTCCGATTCCTAGATTTTGTGTTATGTTAAACCGAAATAAGGGACATCTTCGTTTCCTTTTACGTCACATTTCGTGCAATTATTAGAAACTGCAACATTTGAAATTAAGGTTAAGTATGTGTGAGCGTTTAGCTCGGCGATACCTCCCCCTGTGTAATATTCTTTTAATTCTGTGTAAGGTGTGCCATGTTATACTTTTGTTCACGAGAATACTGGTGTTCAATTACATTCCGATAAAAAAAAACTTGATAATAAATGTGTAAAGATAAAGATCACAAATATTTAATGTCTATGTTAATCTTTTCAAATGCTTAATTGTTTCATGTCTTTCTATTGTACCTGTATCTAATAGTTTGTGCTGCAAAGTTTGCGTTTAAAATGTCTTGTCTTATGCACAATTTGCCGATTTTGAATCAAACAAAACATAGCAGCTGTAGGTTCTTTCTAAGTATAGTATTTGAAAACGTTCTCTCTCTCTCTCTCTCTCTCTCTCTCTCTCTCTCGCTCTTTCTCTCTCTCTTGCCCTCCCACTCTTCCTTAGCTGCACCTTATTATTTTCTTTGTTTTAGCTCCCATCTCCCTCCTCTTCCCAACCCTTCTTCAATTCCCCATCCGCCCTTTAAGACTCATCCCCTTCTTGCTCTCACCCTCTAGTTCCGCTTTTGTCCCATGCTCCTTTTCATTCTGTCTCTCTATCCCTCCTTATACGTTACTCTTAACCTCCCTCTACCTCTCTCTGGCGCCCTCATCCCCTCCTTCACCATCTGTAACTCACTCGCATGCTCTCTCAACATCACAACCAGTGGGCAGTTGTGAAATGCTATTTTGAGCAGAGCTGAAACTATTTCTTGATTATTTAATTATTCAAAAGTCTTTTTTGTTGTGTTTTTTACGTAGTGCAATGTTTGGTCTGTTTGTATTTTAATTTTATCAGACTGCAAAAATTAAATATTTTTGAGGGACATGTACACATTAACTCAATTGGGAAAAAGATTAGCGAGGCAATAGGTTTGTGTTTATTGTAATGTTATTGTAAGAGGACGTTAGATGTAAGTAGCCATTTCCTTCTGAGGTCCGTTGATGTCGGACAGTGTCTTCAGTAGATTGCCTTCAGTGAAACTGTGCTGCTGATGACACCCGATGAGTGTAAATGCGCAAAGCGGAATACAAAGCTGCGGGTTTCTGATAGCATGCGTAGAGACAAATTTAGCTGTTTTGTCAGTCTGAACAGTATTTATATGTGTGCATGTGTATTTTCTACGTTTTTTATCCTGTTCTATTACTCAAGTTTTTCACGCCTCTGGGGCCGATTCCCATCTCGGTCGGAGGCGCACCCAATACCATTCGGTCGGGAAAAAAGCCATGCGAAAGCCTGTTTCCCGACCGATCCGTACAGCACACCGAACGAGTAAGTACGATGCGCACAACAGCACAGATTCCGGCCGAGCCGTACTCACCCAAACCAGGTCCTGTTCCCCGACCGAGGCGAATCCGGAAACGCCGAATCGAGTCGCACGGAAGGGAAAATGCAGCTCCGTCCGGCCGAACGAGTACGATGCGCTTTCCGTACGCGCCGAACCCGTCGCTACGCACGGCACGTCAAAGCATCCGGGAGAGGCGCACATAAGCTCCTGTTCGCGCCACAACACGATCCACGGCTACGAGACGAACACGCCAGCGACGAGGACGAGGCGAAGCGACGAGGACGACGCGAAGCGACGAGGACGACGCGAAGCAACGAGAAGGACGAACGACACGAACCAACCATGAATCCCTTCGTCCCGTTCATACCAATATTCTACATTTACTACCGGAACAGGCACGGACGCGTACGGCGCAGAAGGTAAGTCAGACACCAACCACAAAACACATACAACACGTACACGACACATCACACACACACAGAGGGATGCAGAATATACTTACACCAGCAACAGCAGCACCATAGGGGCGGGATGCCCATCACCAATGCCACATATGCACACAGGGGCCTGAATGCACACCACCACCCCTACCCAGGGGGGCAGGATGCCTACCACCACCCTGAGCCAGGGGCTGGATGCCCACCACTACTACCACCCTCACCCAGGGGGCTGGATGCCTACCACTACTACCACCCTCACCCAGGGGGGCTGGATGCCTACCACTACTACCACCCTCACCCAGGGGGCTGGATGCCTACCACTACTACCACCCTCACCCAGGGGGGCTGGATGCCTACCACTACTACCACCCTTAGCCAGGGGGCTGGATGCCTACCACCACTACCACCCTCACCCAGGGGGGCTGGATGCCTACCACTACTACCACCCTCACCCAGGGGGCTGGATGCCAACCACCACCCTTAGCCAGGGGGGCTGGATGCCTACCACTACTACCACCCTCAGCCAGGGGGCTGGATGCCTACCACCACCCTTAGCCAGGGGGCTGGATGCCTACCACTACTACCACCCTCACCCAGGGGGGCTGGATGCCTACCACCACTACCACCCTCACCCAGGGGGGCTGGATGCCTACCACCACCCTTAGCCAGGGGGCTAGATGCCTACCACTACTACCACTCTCACCCAGGGGGGGCTGGATGCCTACCACCACTACCACCCTCACCTAGGGGGGGCTGGATGCCTACCACTACTACCACCCTCACCCAGGGGGGGCTGGATGCCAACCACCACCCTTAGCCAGGGGGGGCTGGATGCCTACCACTACTACCACCCTCAGCCAGGGGGGGCTGGATGCCTACCACCACCCTTAGCCAGGGGGGGCTGGATGCCTACCACTACTACCACCCTCACCCAGGGGGCTGGATGCCTACCACCACTACCACCCTCACCCAGGGGGCTGGATGCCTACCACCACCCTTAGCCAGGGGGGCTGGATGCCTACCACTACTACCACCCTCAACCAGGGGGCTGGATGCCTACCACCACTACCACCCTCACCCAGGGGGCTGGATGCCTACCACTACTACCACCCTCACCCAGGGGGCTGGATGCCAACCACCACCCTTAGCCAGGGGGCTGGATGCCTACCACTACTACCACCCTCAGCCAGAGGGGCTGGATGCCTACCACTACTACCACCCTCACCCAGGGGGCTGGATGCCTACCACCACTACCACCCTCACCCAGGGGGGCTGGATGCCTACCACCACCCTTAGCCAGGGGGGCTGGATGCCTACCACTACTACCACCCTCACCCAGGGGGCTGGATGCCTACCACCACTACCACCCTCACCCAGGGGGCTGGATGCCTACCACTACTACCACCCTCACCCAGGGGGGCTGGATGCCAACCACCACCCTTAGCCAGGGGGGCTGGATGCCTACCACTACTACCACCCTCAGCCAGGGGGGCTGGATTCCTACCACCACCCTTAGCCAGGGGGCTGGATGCCTACCACTACTACCACCCTCACCCAGGGGGCTGGATGCCTACCACCACCCTTAGCCAGGGGGGCTGGATGCCTACCACTACTACCACCCTCACCCAGGGGGGCTGGATGCCTACCACCACTACCACCCTCAGCCAGGGGGCTGGATGCCTACCACTACTACCACCCACACCCAGGGGGCTGGATGCCAACCACTACTACCACCCCCACTCATAGGATGGACAATGCATGACACAACCAGCACACCACAACCTAGGGAATGCAAGAAGAAGACATCCCCCAACACCATGACAAGCGTGTGTAGACTGTGTCAAATGCCTACAACACCGAACATGACTTTGAACATACAATGTGACCCCCTAGCACATGTGCCACACATATATGTGTGTGGCACCCACAATGCAAGCAGGCCATGACCATTGTGGCAATGGGGTCTAAACCCCCATCATCACAGTGATCAAAATGTAAGTGTGGGGTCCATAGCTGAAGCACATTTTGAACATTGTGGCAATGGGGTCCAAACCCCCATCATCACAGTGACCAAAATGTAAGTGTGGGGTCCATAGCTGAAGCACATTTTGAACATTGTGGCAATGGGGTCCAAACCCCCATCATCACAGTGACCAAAAGGTAAGTGTTGACAAAGAAAGAGGTGCAACTGCCAAACTGCATGGATGATTCCTGGTCACAGAACAACAAACACATCAGTGGCAAAGTAGTGTATGTGTCCCATTGCAACATAAATTGGGGGAGCCAAATACTGCAGTGCAAATAAGACATACCTTTGGCCATGTGCAGACAAACAACACCCATGGGGGCTGACACCGTCAACAATCATCAATGACACAATGACAGAAGTGACCATCAGAATGCAGACCCACATATTTGCACCAATGGGCACACAAATGCAGATACCCTGTGGAGACTGCAGATGTGAGGTGAACAGATACCATACCATGGCAGCAATGGGACACACAAACCATGATCAGTGTGCTGACCGATGACCTAGGAGTCCCAGGGACAGCAGGGGAAACCCACCAAACTACATACAGCCAATGGCACACCCAAGATATGCCAATGCAGTGGTGCAGATGCACAAACACAAACAGGCAGACCCACACTGCACATCATACACAACAGGTGAGGGGGGTGCCAGTGTCCCCAGGCAACCACACAACACATGAGGAGACCTGAATACCAATCATACAGATGTGCATACAGTGCCACACAAAGGTAACTCATGGATCCAAATCCCCTATGTGGGCAAGCAGGCATTGTCAGATGAGAGGAAGCACAAATCACACATGTCACACAGGCACGTAGGGACAGCAACTGACACAGCAAGACACAGACACACCACAGCACCACCCCCAGGGCCCCCACAATGTGGTGACCCTGGGCTGCATTACAATCCCACTGTGATGACAAAGCTAAATGTGGTTCACACTGTGAACCACAGTCATGTGTCCTGAGCAACTAACTACCATCACACCTACACAAGCACAAATCAAACAGCATGGCCAGTAAGCCACGGCCAACATGGAGGCAGGGGCCTAGCCGGGCAGCAACTCTCATCTGCACACACTCAACACCACACCCCTCGACCTCCAACAATGTGCAGCAGTGAAGCACACATGCACTGGTGACATTGCACATGCACCCATGACTATTCCAGGGTGGTGGGTGGGAACCAAGGTGCAGAAACACATCACACATGGCCACACAACAAGACTCCTGAATGTCTGACACACTGCACACTACGCTGTACATGGACATGACGGCAATACCACACCAACCAATGGGATCCCAGCCACAGTCACACACCAATGAAGAAGCCAAGGTCACCCACAAAGAACACACATAGACAACAACCAACATTGCAGCCCGGACCCTGAGGAGTGCCAGCAGTCACACACACAACGTGTCACAATCACTGAAAGATAACACAAACTGGAAATCACATGACAGGGGCAAACAACAAGTGCCAAGGGGAAACCTGACTGTGACCCATCTGCGTCTGCACACAAACTCAGCCCTGACAGCAAACACACCTATGGGTGACACCCTGATGACCAGTAATGTGCCATGCACCCACATCACAGAGAACCCAGGGCGAAGACTTTGGGTGAACATAGGTCAACTCAGCTAGTATCACAAACAGGTACAACACTAGGGATCACAGCATGCACAGCTAAACGGAAGTGAACACACAGACATGCACATACAACACACACCTTGGGCGCAGGCAATGTCACAGGAGTACACACTGCCATGAGGGGACTCCACTCCTGTGTGAGGAAAGCTGTGCCATATGTTGCCTCAGTAGGGCCCCATCATGTCAGCTGAGCACTTGGTCACACAATCAACAATTAGCACCAAATGAGGGCTCCCGTAACATCAGCCTGGTCATGGAAGTGCCAACGGAATCATCAGCACAGATCCAACACACTTGTATAGCAATGTTGCACTGACAACACAGATGAGTCCTTCCCCATTGATGCCCAAACCTGCATGTCCACTGGAGATGGCCACACGGTCAGGGAAGTAGACGAATTGAACAATGGCAGGCACAACAGATGTGCAGGGGTGGAAGCCACAGATGTGAAATAGGCAATCTAAGTAGGAAATCCCATTTCCAAATACTGAACACATGACACCCTCAGATGCTGCTATGGATGACATGGATACACCACAGGATAGGACACATTCACCCTGGACCACATGTGTTCCTGCACAGTAACACTTCATTATCATGAGACCAAATATCACCATCACTGCAGCAAGGGCATGGTTAGCATCATCAACATCATGTACATCAGAAGCAAAAGCACTAGAGAACAGAAAGTTGCTTTATTCAGCATATGTGGCATTAAAAGTAGAAGTCCGGTAGAAAATAAACAAAGGCCAATGGCCAGTCCATCAACAAAGTCACAAGTGGGTGACAGTGGCAGATGCCACCCTACACATGCCTGCACAAAACCAGGGACAATCCACTAGGAGGGGCAACCGGGGGTAGGCCAGGCACCGCAGGGACAGGATCAGGGCTCACCAGGAGGAAGCAGGGAAGGGGTGGTGGGTGCTGGAGAGCCACTGACAACTGCAGTGGAGGTGTCTGACATGGTGTGTGCCGGCACAACTGGGGGCATGGCTCAGATGTTGTGGGTGCCGGCACGACTGCAGTGGACCCTGCAGATGGAGTGGACAGGTCCGCCACTGCCGTGCCCAAGTCAGACAGGGTGGTAGTGGACTCCACTGCAGTGCCTACCACCAGGGAGGAGAATGGGGAACAGGCAAGGTGGGCTGGACAGAGGGGGAGGACACCCTCACCACATCAGTGGCACAGACAAGCGCAGCGGGGGTGTGGTGCCGGGAGAGCAAGTGGCAGGGGGAGAAGGCCGGATCCTCTTGGGGATGGTATATCTGGGGGTGGGGGAACCTGGGGCAGGGTGTGGTGGGGGCACCTGTGGAGTGGGGGCCTGAGGGATGGAGGAAGGAGGCCTGGTGCTTGAGCTGCAGGGCGGCGGCGGGGTCTAGCTCTTACCACTCCGGGGGGTACTTGCGGGTGGGGACCTCAGTCTGTCTGCGCCTGGGGGAGGGTGTCCGGGGGCGAGGGGCACTCTGCTCTGTGTGGGGCGCTTCCTCTTCCCCCTGGATGCTGGAGCAGCTGGATCGGAGGGGAAGAGGCCGAGGTCACTGAGGAAGAGGCGCTGGGTCTTTGGAGTTGCAGGTGAGGCAAGGGAGGTTGTTTTGGAGGGAGAGGCAACTGAGGACTGCGCAGTGCCCGTGGATGCGTGTGTGTGTACCAGGGCCCAATCCCCTGTGAGTCTGGTTTCAGTCCCCTGACTGTGCGTGCGTGTGCGTTTTGTTTGTGGCGTGTGTGTCTGTGTGCTGGACGTGTGTGTGCTGGTGTGTGCCTGTGCCGGTGTGTGTGTGCTTGGGACGGGTAAGGTTCTGGGGAGTGTGGATGGAGCAGAGGCAGGAGGGGTGAGGGACTGTCTGAGGAGGGACACTGCTGCCGTCAGGGAGGAGTCCATGGACCTATTGCCCCTCTGTAGGTCAGACATGTCCGATGAGATGCCCTCCATGAACGACACCAGCTGAGTCAACAGAGCGGTGTGCGCATGGAGGACACTCAGCATGGCTGTCTGCCCTACATGGAGCTGGTGAAGGAGGTACACAGACTCCTCACTCAGGGCAGCAGGGGACACAGGGGCAGGGGTGCGGTGCCTGGCCCAAAGGAGACACGCTCCCGAACATGGGAGCCTCCACGGACCTGGGGAATGGGAGCCGATGGGAGGGCGGTGGTGGTGCTGGTGGTGGCGGGGACAGCAACACTAGCTGGGGTGTGGTGGCTGCTGACACCCGCCTCCATAAGGGAGTCATCCTCCGAGTTGCTCTGGTCCTCAGCTGAGGTGGATGGTGCTGAGGACTCCTCGGTGTGGCTCCCCTCGCCCTCCGTGCCACTGGGTCCCTCCGACCACTCCTCGGCTGCTGACCCAGTCTGGCTCTCTGGCTCCTCCTGGTCCATGGAGCTGTCCCCTTCCGTGGCCGTGGATGTATCTGCAAACAATGGGGAAACAGACAGACATCAGTCACCTGCACCAAACGCACACACCACTGTGAGCACAGCACATTACAGAGCAAGCCCTGGCATCATTAGTTGTACATTGCTAAAAGTGCCCTAACTGAACAGGAGAAGCCAATTGTCAGTCTGATGCCAAGCATGGCACTCACATCCCACATGGCCTTGCACCCATCTGTCTGGTGTCTGTTGGATTGCAACACCCCAGTGTGGACACATGCACCAAGTACACAGTAGTTGGACAGTGCAGAGGACACGGTGTGGCATGTGGACATGCACACATCACAGCTCTTGCCACTGAGTCAGTACAGGTTTCCGGATGAAAGTGATGCCCAGAGTCAAATAGGAAATGCATGTGATGCATACCAGCGACAGACACCATGATGCACCCATGTCCTGATAGCCATCGCCACAATGGTGTGCATGTAGCACATGTCACTCCCCTGCAGGACCACCAATAAGTTGACACATGCCATGGCAGAGGCATGACTGCTAAGTCATACATCACTGTCTCAGTGATGTATGACTTGGCAGCCAGACAACAACACTATGCACTGTGTCACAATAGTAGGTCATGGGGAATGCAAGTCCTGGAGCTGCACAAGTGCACATGTACATCCCCTACACAACACGTCATCTTAACCCTCATCTGTCCAGGTCATACCTATTGGACATATGGGAGACCTGTGACACTACCCTCTGAACCTGAGCCCCTCACAATCTGCTGTGAATGGGGAACAGCTGCCTGAACTTCACATTCGCATACCCCAGTCTGCACGGGCAGCTGATCAAACACCTATGTGACACACAAGTATCGTCTCCTATGGTCACATCTCCAGGGGCATGCTGAGCCCCTACCAAGAAACACCCCAGCAGTCCTGGCAAGTAATCCACAGCACACTGACACAGAGGCAGACACCTGAGGGGTCAAATCACTGCGCACAATGTGTCAGCTGATACACGGGGGTGGGAGTACAGAGTGCATTGCATGGCCTGGAGTAGGCATGACTGTCCTGCTCCACATGAATGAGGGATGAGCCCTGGACAGTGGATAGCTGGCTATGTATGTGTGACACACGTAATCTGCACACTCCTGGGGCCCAAACATTGTTCCCACCCGCTGCATGGGCGTGTGCCACATACCCCAGGCACATGTGGTGGCTCAGCTCAGCAAGTGGACCGCATATCAAAGCAACACGCAGATTACATGTCCGAACACAGGCGTTGTGTGAACAATGGACCCACCCATGATGCCCACAACAGAGTTAGGGAAACAGATGCTGTCCCCCACCTTTAGTGAAGCAAACTGCAAGGACACAGTCCCAAGTGACACAATTCCCTGAATGTAAGGGCCACACCTGGGTATCAGATGAGCAGTGGGCAGTGCACAATAGAGGGACATGGCTCCTGGACAACATGACTGCTGCACTGTGGCAGTTGAACCAGGCCAGAGGAGGGCACAAAGCATGTAATACAGAGTTCACAGTGCAGTCTTTGACTCACCCCCTCCTTGCTGCTGTCTGGCCTTCAGCTGCCCATCCAGGTCTGGAAACACCACCGCCAGGATCTGGAGCATGTGGGGGTCAGGGTCCGTGTTCCGCCCCTCCTGCGAGGAGGCGACAGCTTCAGCTGGACCCGTGCAATCCTCCGGGTCCAGCCCTGAAGGTCCTGCCACCTCTTCTGGCAGTTGCGGATCCGGCGCTTGTAGACCCCCACGGACCGGACAGCCCGGACGATGTCCTTCCAGATATCCTGCTTCCGATGGGCATTAACCTGTCAGGATGACAAAGTGAAAAGGCCATTACTACACATGCAACATATCCGTGCATGACACAGTTGTATATACATGTCTCAATCACAGGGGCACATGATGTACACAGGCAGTGCAAAGCTGCCCATGGACAGTTTGCCAGACGTCACTACATGGTATCATTGCATGGGAAGTAAAACCTTGTTCAAATGCACTGTCACTGCACCATACCTGTCCAGTGCATGTCACTACACACTATGGGGGTGACAACTACTCAGTGAGCCTGCTAGCCAGTGGCGTGCAGACTTTCAGCCTTGCTAGTCAGACAATATGCACATTCAGAAAGGCAGTGCACAGAACACTCACCTGCTCCCCTGGTGTCCCATACAGCTTGCTGTACTGTGGAAGTAGGCTGTCCAGCAGGGCCTGGTTCTCCTCAAGGCTGAAGGCTGGGGCTCTCTCCACAGTACGTGCCATTGCAGGGTCCAGAGGGGCAGAGACAGCAGCAGTGCAGTGGCAGATGTCGTCCTGGAGCATGTAGTGCAGGCAAGTGAGCTCTCAGGGGAACAGCCAGCAATATATATGTGCTGGAGAGGCAGATACTGTCCCTTGTGTCCAAAGTGATAGGTCCAAGTCGTTAGCATCTTCTGAATCTGGCCAATCCATGGAATAGCAGCACCAAAACACGCCCACAGCATCCTTCAAATCTTCAACTTCATGACATACATGATTTTGCAACATTGTTGTGGGTGACCAACTGATTTTCCAGCAACCGACTCGCTCGAAATTCGAAAACGCGTCCGTTGCCAGGCAAGGCCATTGTCAATGGGTGCGCACCGATCGGTCCATTGCAGTTCAACGCGTACAGGGGTACAACGCTGCACCCGACACATTGAATGCAATGGGCCGGCCGGGGCACCGATCGGTCCATTGCGGTACAACGCGTACAGGGGTACAACGCTGTACCCGCACACATTGAATGCAATGGGCCGGCCGGGGCACCGATCGGTCCATTGCAGTTCAACGCGTACAGGGGTACAACGCGTACCCGCACACATTGAATGCAATGGGCCGGCCGGAGGCACCGATCGGTCCATTGCAGTTCAACGCGTACAGGGTACAACGCTGCACAGGGGTACAACGCGTACCCGCACATTGAATGCAATGGGCCGGCCGGGGCACCGATCGGTCCATTGCAGTTCAACGCGTACAGGGTACAACGCGCACAGGGTACAACGCGTACCCGCACACATTGAATGCAATGGGCCGGCCGGGGCACCGATCGGTCCATTGCAGTTCAACGCGTACAGGGGTACAACGCTGTACTCGCACACATTGAATGCAATGGGCCGGCCGGGGCACTGATCGGTCCATTGCGGTACAACGCGCACAGGGGTACAACGCCGTACCCGCACACATTGAATGCAATGGGTCGGCCGGGGCACCGATCGGTCCATTGCAGTTCAAAGCGTACAGGGGTACAACGTGTACCCGCACACATTGAATGCAATGGGCCGGCCGGGGGCACCGATCGGTCCATTGCTGTTCAACGCATCACTGTACATGTGACTGGCATATGTCAGCATGCCTGTCTCAGATGGACATATGCCAGCCACAGATAGCTCCCAGGGAGTGAGGGGCACACCTACATCACAACAGCCTGTCCAAACTTTATCATAAGGCATGTAAGGCTGCATTTCCTATTGTGTGTATGTTGGTGTACATGTTGTCCTGTGGGTGTCACCTGTGGGCAGCCACCCCCAGGCTGTGCACGTGTTCATGGGGACAGGATCCTGGGTGTTACGTGTACATGACCACTGTGATGTGCAACTGTTCATATCTGTGCATGTGCCATGGTCACATTTCACGGTGGTGTATGTGTATGTCATGTCACATACCCCGTGAGTCCCATGTGGGACGGTATGTTTGAGCCAGGGTGTCCCAGTGGCACAATAGTGATGGTCCTCCACAGTCTTTGTGCATGTAGTGTTTACAATGTCTCTGATTTCATGTGCACAATGGGAGACAGTCTCCACATCCACGTTGTGTGTGCATGGACTTTGATGTTGTGCGTGTGTGTGTCACAGACGTCCATGTCTGTCCTGCCGTGGCAAGTGGGACCACTACCTGTGGGGGTCATGGTTGTTTTGCTGTGGTGTATACATGATACTCCATATAATGCCAGTGTCCATGTGGCAATACAGGGTCCCTGGGAATGTACCTGTCGTTGAGCGGTGGTGCCTGGGGCACATCTGTCCTCACATGTCACTGTGGGGGGTGATTGTGACACGGCAGCAGGAGATGGGAACTGTGACACGGCCTCATCATATCCAATGGGCCAACCTGGGACTAATTGATGCCACCTGTTGGACCGTGTTGACAGATGTTGGCCATGTATGTACCATACATGTCCTTACGGAACTGCACACTTCATGTAGTTGTGCCTCATAATGATGTATGTTGGGATATTGAGTGTGTTCAATGCCGCATATGTGGGGTGACTGACAATCTTGCTTACTTCTCCTCTGCACTGCAGGGCTCCTGCTGTCCATCGACCATTCCCAGACCTGGCAACGATGGTGGAACAGGACAGCATCCGACGGTACCGCTTCACCAGGCAGCTGATTGAGGATTTGGCAGTGAAGTTGTCCCCACATTTGCAGCCTGGCCGGCCGTATCCTACAGCGCTGACCCCCAAGGTGAAGGTGATGGCAGCCCTACACTTCTTTGCCACCGGTACCTTCCAACATACTGTGGCGACTGCTGGTGGGATGTCACAGACCATGTTGAGCCGTGTGCTCCGCGATGTTTTGGCGGCAATGTTGCTATTCCTGAACCAGTACATCTATTTCCCTAGACTGCGACGACTCACTGACGTGAAGAGTGACTTTTATACCCTGGGGAGGATGCCGCATGTCATTGGCTCCATTGATGGGACACATGTGGCTTTGGTACCACCATAGGCCCAGGAGCAGGCCTACCGTAACCGCAAGCACTACCACTCGGTCAATGCACTGGTGGTGTGTCTTGCAGACATGACCATCACACACGTGTGTGCCCGTTTCCCTGGTTCAGCACACGATGCCTTTGTGATGAGGAGTAGTCGCATCCCCAGGATGATGGCACAGATGCAGAACCAGCGTGCCTGGCTTGTCGGTGTGTACTGACTTTGTGCCATTGTGTGTGATCTGATCTGTAGTATTCCGCCCACTTTTCCAAGTCAGCTAATGTGCACTTGTCTGTCCTTAGGTGACTCGGGATACCCCAACATGCCGTGGTTGCTGACACCCTCAGGAACCCTGTGACACCAGCCCAGATGCGCTACAATGAGGCACATGGTCGGACCAGGAGAGTGATTGAGCGGACATTTGGTCTCCTGAAGAGCCGCTTCCGCTGCCTGGACAAGACCGGAGGGTCCCTCCCATATGCCCCTGCGAAAGTGTGCAAGATTATCATCGTCTGCTGCATGCTCCACAACCTGGCAGTGCGGAAGGAGTTGCCTCTCATCCAGGATGACAATGACCAACATCCGCCACCTGTGGAGGATCCTGGCCTGGACCACGATGCCAGTGACGATGATGATGATGATGATGATGATGATGAGGGTGATGTCCGCACACAGCTCATCACCAACTTCTTTAGCTGAATGTGAGTATCCTGAGGTGTCATGTCAATGATGTGAGTTGGCATGAAGTGTAGGTGGTGCTCTGGTGCTGTTGGAGTGTGTCCATGGGCTACTTGACTGGATGTGTGTTGCGATGTGTGCTTACAGGTGGTCTGTACTCCCCAACAGTGTTGACATGCTAACTTGGTTCTGGGTGGGTATCTTGTATTATGTATTGTGCATGAGTTTTGCGGTTCTGTCCTGTACTCCATTGCTTTTGACTGTGTGTCATTTCTGTCCTTCACAGGGTACTTTCAGATTCGTTTGGTCAACTGTGTCCACCGACGACGTGATTGCACTTCCAGGGTGGTAGCTGTTGTGTCCCTACAGGTGATGTGCGCCACACCCATGGACTTCCTTCCGTCTACAGTTGTTGACTGTGTGCCCGCTGCCAGGTGGGATTACCTTGCATCTGTAGTGGTTACGACATGTTGCAACTGTGTAATAAACCTGTGCTTCACTTTGTGATGTGCGTTGTCTGTGGTCACACATTTGACTGCCATTTGCTTACTGCACCTGTGGGCTACTTGACTACAACTGGGAATGGGTGTGGTGTCTGTGCATTGCACCGTCTTCCCTGGCAACATCAGTGTAGGCAATGAGTCAGATGGCCTAGGTGTGTATGTGTTGTGTAGCCCTGGTGGTGTGTCTCCCTCATATGTGTCACGTTGGCTTTACTCACATGCCTGTGTTGTCCTTGCTGTTGCAGTTCGCATACACAGTGTAATTTTGCAGTTCATCATCCCCATAACAGCACCCACGTTGGAATCACAACAGAGGCAAGTATGGTGTATTAGTGTGTTTATTGTGATACATTTGTGTGAATAGTGCATAGGATGGGTAGTGCTGTACATAAATCTTGCAATCCGAAGTTCCTAGGTGAATTGAAAGTCCTGGTAGACAGAATCCCCAGTATCGGGGCCACAGTTTTCTGACACATTGGTCCAACTTGTACTCCCCATGCAATGTGTGGGAGTAGTGTTGCCGTCAACAGGGTGAACAGTCTGTACACAAAGGTGAACATCCAGAACAGGTTCAGGCTTCCTGGGAGTTGCGCTTGGCCATCGGCCTCTCACTTGCCCCTCCTCGGACGACCCCTCTTCTTGGGGGGGCCCTCAAGTACAGGCTGCTGCGGTGCAGGGGACTCTCCGCCAGAGTCATCCTCCCTCCCTGTGGCAGTTGCAGTTTGTTCGGCACCAGATGTTGTTGGCACACAGGGAGGTGTGGACTGGTTGCTGTTCATCTGGCGGAGGCATTGTAAAATGTCCCTGTGCACCGCCGTCATCTCATGCAGTGCATCCCACTTGGACTCCACGCGGGACATGTGGGAGTCCACGCGGGACATGTGTGACTCCACGTGGGACATGTGAGAGTCCAAGCGGGCATGATGGGCAGCCTGCTGCTGTTTCATGTCTCTGAGGAGCCCCACTACCTGGCTGAGGTCTCCGGTGCTGGACTGGTACGCATCAGCTATGCGTACCAGTTGTGGGTCATCATGCACACCAGCAACCTCTGCAAGCAGCGACCTCTGTCTCCCACCCCTCCCACCACCCCTGCTGACATGTGCAGTGCGTGCAGTGGCACGCACAGATGACCCTGGTCCACCTTGGGGGTTGGTGGTGGTGGTGGTGTCCATGGCCCCAGGTTGGTCCAGGGTCCCTGTGCTGGTGTTGCTCCTTGTTCTGTCCATGTCGGCAGGGATGGTATTTGTGGTGACAGTCGTTGGAGGGGTGGGTGCAGGGGTGCAGCTGGTGGTCCTGCTGGTGCTGCAGCTGGTGGTCCTGCTGGTGCTGCATGTAGACTTGCACCGGATGTGCCAGGTTGGTCTTCTTCGTCCGAGGAGGGCAGAGGCTGTATGACGCCAGTGAGCTCCGCATCCTCTTGAGCCTGGGACTGGGACTCCTCAGCGTCTGCTGCTGTGTCCCCATCATCACCTATTTTTGGGAGACACACACAATGTATGTTATGTTTCTGCAGGCATCAATGGTTGACACACATGACAGTTGTGACTGTGCCTCTGGGTGCGGGCCTGTACATTGCATTGTCCTAAGTCGTCACAGTCAGGGGTTGATATTGGTGTGGCACATTGTCCTGCATTATTTGGGCATTTCTATGTATTTTTTGGGGTGTGAACATGGTCTGCATTGGTTGTGTTTGGTTGACAGCCGGCCCTCCTTCCCACCCACCCAGCCAGTCAGTTATCCCACCATGGACTGTGCTTGCATTGCAGGGAGTGGAAGTTGTCTCTCAGGATGTCAGTCAGTGGTGTCCTGCTGTTTGTTGGTGCACAGTTGCCAGCAGGGCCTTGTGCTCCCCACAGCAGTAGCCAGTGTCAGCCATCTTGTGAGTCCTTCTCCACTTCCTGTGATGTGAGCATGGTTCAGGGTGGTGTTGATGGGACAGTTGTGGGGGTGACCAATATCAGTGACTACGACTCCCATCATGCTATTGCCTCCACCCCCTTCCCAGCATGCCCATGCTTCCTTCCTTTTGACTCTGCTTCCCTGTGGGGTGGGCTGGCTGTGCTGACAGGATGGCTGGGAGTGTTGTCCTGGCAGTTGTTTGGCTAAAAGTCCCAAGAGTGTCCCTGTGCTTCACACAACATAACCCAGGGTGGTGGTTCTTTGTGGGATCTTGTGTTAGGATGGGGGCATTGCATTCTACCAGGTGGGTTCTGTGGAGTTTGTGTTGGGGTGTGTGTGAGGGGAGGTGCTTGTGACTATGGTCAGTGCTGCAAGTCCTCCTTCCCAACCACCCAGCCAGCCAGTTATCCCACCATGGAACGTGCTTGCATTGCAGGGAGTGGAAGTTGTCTCTCAGGATGTCAGTCAGTGGTGTCCTGCTGTTTGTTGGTGCACAGTTGCCAGCAGGGCCTTGTGCTCCCCACAGCAGTAGCCAGTGTCAGCCATCTTGTGAGTCCTTCTCCACTCCCTGTGATGTGAGCATGGTTCAGGGTGGTGTTGATGGGACAGTTGTGGGGGGGCAATATGTGTGACTGCGACTCCCATGATGCTATTGGCTACACTGACTTGGCCAGCATACACAGAATTCCTTCCTTTGAGTGGTCTTCACTGTGTGTTGGTGTTGTTGTGGTGGCTACATGTCTGGATGTGTTTGTTAGTTCTATTTGTGCCACTGCCTAGCTGTAGTTGTAGTTGTGTTTGTACATGTGATGGCACAGTTGGATGTGACTTTTTGATGGCATGTGTTGTGTTTATCTGACTGACATACACATTTTGGGATGATTCTGTTCTGGTTGCTGTGTAATTGCTATGAGTGCATGGTTTGACTCTCCCCTTGACAGTGATGTGTGTGTGTTTTGTGGCAGTATATTGTGTACATTTGTTGTGTACTCACCAGGCTCTGGGATGTCCTCTAGTCCATATACGCTCACTGGCGGAAGGATGGCCCGCACCTTCTCCTCCCAGGGCCTGAGGTATATTGCCTTGGCAGGAGGGCCACTGCCGGTGTATTGGCTGTTGATGTAGTCTTTCTTGAGCAGGTCCCGTACCCTCCTGCGCACGTCATACCACCTGTTCTGGATGTCGCTCTTTGTGCGCCGACATGGTGATTGTGCGTTCACCCTGTTGATGATCCTCTCCCACATCTTGGTTTTCTGGGAGATGGGGGTCTGTTGGACCAGTGTGCCAAACAGCTGTGGCTCTACCCTGAGGATCTCGTCTACCATGACTTCCAATTCACAATCTAGGAACTTGGGATTCTTCTTGGGGGCATGGTGATGGGTGGTGATGGTGAGTGATGTGTGTGTTGGTGTGCAGGTGAGGGTGTGTGAGTGTGTGTTTTGCTGGGTGTATGTGAGGTAGGTATTTGTTGGTGTGCTGATGGTGTGTGGCTTGTGTGAGGGATGAGCTGTGGGTGTGTGGTTGCTTTCTCTTGGGTGCTGGCAGTGGAATGGCATTTGCAAAGGATCATGATTGTGATTTGTGTCCTTTATATGGGTGGAGTTGTGGGTGTGTCTTTGTTCTCTGTCCCCACCCCCAGTATTTATTGGCTTAGTAATTGCTTGTTTGGCCTTTTTTTGTGTGATTTTCCTTTGTACTGTCTGTGTATGTTGGAAACGTTCTTGTGACCGAGTCGGACCCTGCATTTGTCTCGTACGGTGTTCTCCGTTTCGTTCACGCTGTGTTTGTGCAGTTTTCTATGCTGCGTACGCGTCGGTCGCGGTGTTTTGGGTTGCTTCGGCTCGGTTTTGTATGCGTGTCGGTCGTACGGCTTGGCCTCCGTCCGACTCGCTCGTGGTTTTCGCGCCTTGCATCGTACTTTGCGGTTTGGAGTTCGCGTGTACGTTTCGGTCGGATTTGTTCCGGGTGCGTGTCGGTCGGTTGGATTCGCGTGTTTTTCCGACCGGATTGCTGTTTTCCGTGCGGCTCGGTCGGTCGACTTGGGTTCGGTACGTGTCGGTCGGATTTTGCACGCCTTGCATCGTACTTGGCGTGTCGGGCGCCACAGGTACGTGTCGGTCGGTATAATTTCCGGATCCGAGTCGGTCGGTGCTTTTTCCGGCCCGAATCGGAATCGACCCCTCTGTGTCTCCACCCTCTACCCCACCACCACCACCCTGGGGTTAGGCACTTTTTATTGTGCCTTGTCTTTTCCATGGAAAACAAATCTTAAATCTTAACCAATTTCGAGATGCGAAGAGATCATTATCAGCTAATCACAGTTGTCCAAAAATTCAAATGTAATTGATAATATTCATGAATCACTGCGCTACTTTAAATGTCTGAGATATTCAAAAGTGTTAACCATTTCAAAACCGACCAGCACCTTTTTCAAACGGTTATTTCTGAAAAACTACTGAAGTGATTTTCACCAAACGAATAAAAGCACGTTTTCTGAGTGAAGTTCCCTTGAAGAACAAGCATTGGCATAGCCAATAGGTCTCGCCTTTGGGACCGTATAAGTGTTTAGCCATGCAACAGTTGATGTTGTTGCACCAAGGATATTGTGCTGGATAACTAAACACTTATAAGGTCCCAAAGGCGAGACCTATTGGCTATGCCAATGCTTGTTTAATATATGCTAGTCACCCCTAAGGTAGGCTTCCTGAGCCCAGGAGGCAGAGTGCATTATAATAAAGGTGTGGGCTTGTAAGTGCTAGCTTATATGTCCCTATAGTAGCCTCCTTCCAGTAGGGACTACTATAAGTGTGTGGGGGCATAGAATAACACGGCTGGCACTTTGGCATTCCCAGGTTGCCAGCTACATATTAGTCCCACTGAAAAGTGTTATGTTTGGTATTAAAGAACATGCCTCATCAAACCCAACTTTTTCCCAAAGTCAGATTTGATGTCGCTTGCACCCAGGTGGGTACCTTAGAGGTTGCCCACCTGCTGTCCCAGCCTTTCCTGTGCACTGCCCACCTGCTGTCCCAGCCTTTCCTGTGCACTTGCTGACAGCCTGCAGCTGTTGCCACCAAGACAGGAATCTGACCCTCTGCCAGGAGATGTGAACACTCCCAGGGCTCAGAAACAAATGCCTGCATGGACAGGAGATGTCACCTCACTCCCTGACAAGATGGCTAGTGAAGTGGCATATCAAAGCAGTGAGCTTCAAAGCTCTCACCACCGCTGATATGAAAGTAGGCTTCCTCCCAGAGGAGGAAAAAGCCAACCCCTGCCCCAGGCACATTTGCATCCCAGGCAGGTGGGAAAATTAGGTAGTCAGGAGGTGTACACCGCCAGAAAGCTAAGCACACCCCTGGCAAATACAGTAAACAAGTTTTTGGTCACATCATTAATGAAGGCTGGATGAATGACAATTCTGAGGCACAATGCCCCCAGGTTTAAGAACATGCTGGAGTGACTCAAGGATGAGAGGTATTTGGTGGAAACCAAATCAAAAAGGAGCATGATATGGTCTCTGGTACCTAGTGGTAACAGCTTGGATTTTGCTTCGTTGAGGCAGAACCAGTTTTGAGTCATCCAATCTTACTCCTGTGAGAGGTATTCATTGATAGCACCTCGGCTTCTCCGAGTCCTTGGTATCTTGACATGGATATGGTTATCCTTGCTGTGGCGGTGGTTGCTGATGATGTGGAGGCTGACTATGGGTTGGAGGCGTGACATGTAGGTTTTTAATAGGAATGGATAAAGGGAATGACATTTCAGGGATGACATAAGTGGTTTCAGAGAAGAATGAACCCAGTTTCCTCTGTTGTGAATAATATGATAGGAATAACTAAAAGCACTCAAGTGACATCCTTCAACTCTAGAGGTGGTTCCAACTAGTAGAAGAGAATATTATGATGACAAGGGTGTCATGCATGCCCCTGCGCTCCATGCAGAGTGAAGGACCCACTCTTCATGGGGCCACCAGTGATCCCAAGGCCTATGATTGTCAGTGAGATATGGGAGACTCAGTGGCAACTCACCACATTATGCAAGGGGGCTCATCATTTGGTGTTACGCCACTGCATGATGGACTGCTTTGAAGGCTGCAGAGACGGTGAGTAGGATAAACATCAGTCATTGTCTAGGTCCCTAGTGGTGTGTAGGAGTTCCCTAAGGTACATCAATTTGGTAAGCCTTCCTAACAAGGCTGAAATCAAAATGGAAGTCACCAAGGAGTGTGTTTTCCTGTGAGCAGAGAGTTGGCCACTGTTTTGAATGGCAACCTCTTATGGAGAGGTGGTGTGGATAATCAGAGTTATTAAGTATTAAACATTTGCTTTAATATGTTCTATGTATTTCTTTCTTTTTAAAGATGAAGATGCTCTTTTGAGGAAACAGAGTACTTTCAATCTTGGCAGCGACGAGAGTGCTTATCTTACCAATTTCTTAAGTTTTTAAGTTTATTTGCTTTTTCTTAATCAGTATTTTGGAGTTGTGAAAAAGTATGTGACTCAGGATGAAACAATAAAAATAGTTCCAAAAACACGAAAGCAGATGAAAGATGTTTTCCAGAACCTACAGTGGGGAATTCTTTGAAAAAGGGTGTGGAACGAATAAAGGAATCACTTGATTGATTGCTGAAGTCTTGTGAATGTACAGCAAAAACTCTTAGCCCCATGGGCTAAGGAAGGCACTTTTGTCCTATTGACCAATGAGGAACGGGTCTTGTGACCAGGGCCAGCGCTAGGCATGGGCAGTGTGGGCAGCTGCCCAGGGCATAGCACTCAGCCCACCAGCATGGGGCCCCGCACCAGTGCAACACACCACCGGTCCTCTTGTTTACCTGCCGATCCAACTAAAAAAAAGGTGTCTCCTTGCAATTAGGGTCCATGGGAGGGCCCCCTTCCCTGGGCCTCTCAGGGATGGTGTGGAAGCCCTAGGGGAGGGAGACACTTCCTCTTGTCCCAATTGCAAGGAGACTCATTTTGCAGGTTTGTTCTGCAATTAGGCCTCCTGGCCGGCTGCTCATTCAGAGACACTGCGGGACGCCCCTTGTCCAGCATTTTAGCATCCCCACAGTTTTAACTTTTAGCCCACAAGCAATTCTTACACCTTCAGCCCGATAGGAGCTGTAAAATAGGTGCTTGTAGGTGGCTGAGAGGAGGAGCTGCGGCCCAGGAGGAGTCTGCACAAAGCAGCTCCTGGAGCCCTGAATGTGTCACTTATGTAAATTAGAGGGGCCTCGCGCATTCCCTTTTGGCCCGAGGCCCCACAAATCCTAGAACCGGTCCTGCCTGTGAAAGCTCACTGTCAACCTATTTCACACCGATGAGGTGAAATCTGAATGGAAATTGTTAAGAAATTACCTAGTTTGTGTCTCTGTTACCCCTACTCCAAGGTGCTCTATTATGTTCAACTGATAGGTACTCTGCCATCTAGTGGCACAGATGGAAATTGCTTCTCAAAGCCACTCATCACATCATGCACCGATATATACTATGCACGCCTATACAGTCTTTTTGCACCGCAGCACATCATCTCTTCTTTCTCTATGAAAAAAGCCTATTGGTGTGATGTTTTGACTGTTGTCAGGTGGGTTGTTTAGAGTATGTTGGAAACAGCCTTGGGCCTGGGGTAACAGAGTCACCAAAACGTTTGCCATCAATAAGTAGTTAAGAAGGTTACAAAAAGTCAGCATTGTGGAACCTGGTTGCTAGTGTGGTGTCGTGGACCCTAGGCCCACATGCTAATAAATGATTGACAAGGACACCGTAAGTAGGGTACTAAAACTGGCCACGAGCACATGCACTCGGACTCTTTTATTGGCAGGGTCACCTGACTGGTGACGTCTGTGTTGGATGCGTGTGGGGTGGTGGTATAGGCTAGCCCTCAGGGGAGAGGCTTGTGAAACACTAGACTGTGTCCAGCAGGACACAACAGCTAGGTCGGACTGGCCTATGGGGCAATCAGGCAGTGCCCAAGGGACTGATTTGACAGCTCAGTGTGTAGGTCGGTTTTTAGCAGTTGTGGGCCGGTGTTATGGCCAAGAGGGCCAGCTTTTACTGTTGATTTCCCTGCTTTACCATTATTTTTGCTATATGCTTCTCTAATGAGAGCCACTTGTATTTTGGTGTCCCGGCTTTTTTGTCCCTGCATAGCGGCAATTTCTGAGATGACTTTGCGGAATTGGTACAGTGTGTTTAGAAGGCCTATTGGCTAATCCATGTGCATGCCTGGAGAACATTAAAAGCTACCTTGGTTCTGAAAGCGTATGCATGAATATTTGAAGGAAGAGATTAACTGTGCAAGGATGTAAATGCTCTTTATCTACTGTGTTATTCGTTTAATTTGTGTATTAAGTCCTGTTCCAAATCCACAGTGCTATATTTCTTTGCAGGAGGCACATGGTGATGGCTCAACTAGGGAGCCTTCACGGTTCTAGAGACCTGGTAGGGTAGATACTGCCGAGTTTTGTGGCAGAGGCAACTTGACCATACCTGTCAGATTTTTGCTCTAGATCGAAAGGAAGGCATCCAAAAAACGAAGGAAGAGAAGAATATGTTGGCAAATAAATCTCCTGATTTCCTTAATTCAACAATGTCTTGGTCCCTGTTGTGGCCTGAGCACACATTACTTGTTTAGGCCACCTTCTGCAAACTGTTTATGGAACAACAAGCATGGCTTAAGCCTAGAGTATGTTCTACAGGTTGGTTGAGCTAAAAAGGCTGAGAAACAAAAAATAACAAGCATTGGCAAAGCCAATATGTCTTGCTTACGCAAGAGCTATTGGTTTTGTCTATGTATTTTAGCAATGTTGTACCACAGTGCGGCTGCTATGCAAAATGGCACAAAATGAGAAAAATAAGCACTAAGGGGCCTATTATGATCACGGGCGGATCGCCACCGCCAGCCCGGCGGTGGCGATCCGCCCGCCAAATGACCCATTTTCACCCCCGCCATATTAGTATGGCGAGGGGCACCGCGGCGGACGGAAAGACCGTCCGCCACTTTTCCGCCGGTCGGAAAAGGCATAGGTTATGGTGGCGGTGCCTTGCAGGCACCGCCATCCATATTAGGATGTATGCCTTTCCATGGCGGAGACTCCGCCATGGAAAGGCAAGCGGGAAATCACCGTGGGGGCCCATTGCGGGCCCCCGGGTGGTGGGGGTGGCTGCACTGGGGGGTACCTATGGTACCCCCCATCATTGCCATGCACAAGGTGGCAGGCACTGCGCGGTGCCTGTCACGTTGTGCATGGCATTGCACAACATGGGCTTTAACATTGCGGCGGGTGCTGCTTACAGCACCGCCCGCCGCAATGTTAAAGTCGAAGATGCGCCCGCCAGTGTGGTGGGCGCATCCTAATTGGCCTGGCGGGACCGCTGCAACTTCGGCGGTCGGTCCCGTGCTCCGTTGCGGTGGCGGGTGGACAAAGTCCGCCCGCCATCGTAATAGGCCCCTAAGTTGCAACCAGCGCTGGACAGGTCATGGTGCTTTTTTCCTGACGGGAGGGAGGGGTGCAAGCAACAATGACGGGAAAGGGGAGCAAACAACAATAGGAAGGCAAGGAACAATAGGAGGGCAAGCAACAATAATGGGCGGCACGAGTGAAAGGAGGCAAGCAGGGCTTTTGCCAGTAAAATACATTTGTGGGGCATGGCTGACATAATGAAAAGAAATGCTTTGGGGTGAGAAGTTATGGTTTCTATTTACAGAATCTGTTTGAAAAATCTTAAATTTGGGGTATATTTTAAAATGGGTAATTTCTTTTTTTTTTTGCTATGGTACGCCCCCAAGGTTTGTTTAGAGGAAATGAGTGACACAGTTAATTTTAAAACATGCTAGACAAAACTGAACATAATGTAGACACTATAAAAGAGGGATGGGGCTTTCTGCAAAGATTGCTGAAAACATTTGTGCCCAGTGTTGAAGCTTAATAACGGCCACAAAACTCAACAAGATTTATAGCCAGCTTTACAGGAGGTAGATCCTCCTGTACAAAGGGATCTTTGTGATTCTTTGCAATGGTAGGGTAAAATGTATGTAAACTAGTATATTTTGAAGCACTTTTGGACAAAAGTATCAGTGATCTGTAAATGGATTTTAAATGCAAGTACAATAAAGCAATAAAGCTTAATAAACATAAATGTTTTCAATTAATACATATTGGTTTCAGCTCGCCACTGTGGGATCCAGTACATAGGATTGTACCCATTTGATGTACAGCAATGATAGACCGCCAAACTTGTAATCAGGCCCTTAATGTGAAAATGTTTTTAAAAATTGTAAAAATGTGTAAGTAATGTAAAGCTTGTAGAAAAAGTGCTGTAAATATATGTTAATAACATGAAAGGTATAAATTAAATACCATAAAAAATATACTATTATTTAATATTAATTGAAAAAATTATGCAAACATTACTTGAAACTGTATTAATCTTTTTAAATAACTGCAGCACAATGGAAAAAATTACAGAAAAATGCAATACATACAAGACTGTTTATAATGAATGTGTTTTATTTAATAATAAAAGTATATTAAAATAGTGTTTATAGATCACTGTGAATTCTTTTTGGGGATAAGCACAAATATATATGTTAAAACAAGTAAATATATATATTAAATACATTTAAAAAATATATACATAAAAATTACAAACTGTATTATGTACCTGTATTATAATAAAATGTGATTATTAATGCTGTAAATAAAAAATGCACAACCAATTCCTATGTGAACCATGTTTCAGAAAATCTTGGATACTAATTAAATTACATTAACTACTCCTACTTCACACAAAACCATTTTACCAAAGGTGTTGGACACTAAGGGGCCGATTACGATGTCGGTCGGAAAGCCTCTGACCGCTAGTCGGAAGCTTTCTGACCGCAGTCGGAGGCTTTCTGGCCAACACGGTCAGTCTGCGGTCTGACCGCCGATTTATGATGTCGGCGGTCTGAGCGTGAACCAGTTGGTCATTCCGACGCTGTTCTGACTGGCTCTTGGAGTCTTCCGGCCGAAACCGCACCGTAATCCCCTATGGACGGCGTTTCTGCCATCGGGATAACGATGTTGGTTTCCCACAGCCTTTCCCTGCCGGCCTGTCCGGAAAGGCTGTCGGAAAGTGACTTTTGGGGTCCCTACCAGGACTCCCTTGCCTCTGCTGCCTACGGTTGGTGGCCGAGGGAGTACCTAGGGTGCACCCCTGTAAATCCATGCACTGTGTGTAAGGCACCATGGGGTGCCTGCCACAGGGTGCATTGTTTTTCACACACACCCATTTCTTCATGGGAGCCAGTATTACGGCCGGTTTACAGCCGTAATGCAAGCTCCCATAGAGAAAAGGGAGTACCCGACCGAATAGTGTTCAGTCGCATCGTAATCTGGCGGTCGGAACCGCTGACCAGAGGTCGGTTGGTCCCGAGTCCGAGACAGTGTCGGTGGGAGGCAACTCCAGGCCTACATCGTAACAAGCCCCTAAAAGTGTTAGATTTACTGTTAACACTCCAATCTAAACCATTTTGAGGAAGGTGTTGAAAACTAAAGGGATTATATTTATTATTCCCACTCAATTCTGTACCATTTTCGGGAAGGTGTTGGATACTAAAGGGGTTAGATTTGTTATTCCCACTCCAATCTAAACTATTTTGGGAAGGTGTTAGTCACTAAAGGGGTTACATTTACTATTCCTAGTCAAGTCTAAACCATTTTGGGGAAGGTATTGAACGCTAAAGCGGTTACATTTAACGCTCCCACTCCAATCTAAACTATTTTGGGAAGTTGTTGGACACTAAAGGGGTTATATTTACTAGTCCCACTTCAATCTAAACCAATTTGATGAAGGTATTGGATGCTAAAGTTGTCACATTTGCTATTCCCATTCCAATCTAAAAGATTTTGGGGAAGGTGTTGGACACTAAAGCGGTTACATTTACCATTCCATCACCAATCGAAACCATATTGGAGAAGGTGTTGGACACTAAAACGGTTACATGCACTGCACATAGTTCATAGTCAAACATAAAACTTTTTTATTTTTAAAATAAATAAAAATATTACTTATTGCATACAGTTACCAAATAAAAAGTGTATATATATTTAACATTACACATTAAACTAATAAATATTTTTTATTAATTAAAAACTACAATAAATTAAACATAATATTTATTAATATAACAAAATTTAAATAAATTAAATATATACATAAACAAATAAATAAATAAAATATTTTAACATTATTTATCAAAATAAATGTTAACAATTCTTAATAATTAAAACATATATTCAGTAAAAAAATAGAATATATATAAATTATAATCCCAATTACCTATTTTACAGCAAATAAATACATATTTTTGTAAATTGTAAATCATAATACATATAAAATATAAATATGGATATTACTTTTTTTAAATACATTAACTTTCATACACATTTATCAAAATTTCATAAAACAAACACTGAACATGTAAATTATACATTTATTATATTAACATTTAACATTTTAATAGTAAAACTAAAATAATAATTATTTCTGAAGAAAAACCAGAACATATATAATGTACTTAAGTTTATGGTTTAAATCTGTTTTTTCATTGAGATTTCATTCAAAGAATAAACAGAAAAGGTAAGGATACAATCTCAAGTAAAGGCACAGCCAATGATATCCCCCAGTTGTGTGATTACCATGTTTCTATACATTGTATTCAACATAGAGAATAATACAAAAAACAAAAAGAGCACCGCATGGCAAAACCGTGATGATCCCAAAACCACCCCAACATTCCCTCCCCCTCTTAATTCAGAATATGGTCCTGTTTTACTAAACAAATTTATATTCTTACATCAGCTGGTGGCCGAAAACTGACAATGTCTTCTGTAGCTCTATATCTTAAGGGGTACCTGACTTTGTTAGGTGTAGTACTCGGAAGGTATCTAGGGCAAATTAGTTCCCAAAACTCCTGTGATAGAAAGCCAATGCAGGGCTCCCATGTCTTTTAAAAATTTACCTCGCCTCTCTGAGGGCGGGGGGGGGGGGGGTCATGATTTTCTCCATTCCCAATAACAACCAGAAGCCTTAAAGCCAATCTCCCTGTTCGGGTGGGTGTGCGGTGTTCCATCGTACTGCTATTGCCTGTCTAGCGGCACATAGGGCCATTGTTACAGCGCTCCCCCTGTGTGAGCGTAGGGGGACTGTAAGTTGATTGGGTAGGCTCAGCAGTGTGTATGCAGGAAACCTTGGGATAGCGGTATTGAACATTACCATCAATACTGTTGAGTCCCCCCCCCTATTATTGGTGTAGCCTAGCGCAATCCTATATTAAGTGTGACAAGGTGCCTACACCACCACAACATCTCCAACAGTTAGGGGACATAGATGGGCACTATTTATGTAGTCGTTCAGGTCTTTAATAACAGTAGTGTGCCATTTTTAGTAGAGCCTCTGACCCGATGCTACTGGTAGCAGAAATCCGTGTTCTGGTATATATATGTCTCGCCATTCTTTGTCTGTTGTGGGTCGACCCGATTCAGCCTCCCCTCTGGGCGGGTGAATCAGCAGGGTTGGTATTATTCCATAGTAGTTTGTATATGTCAGATAAAATGTGTTTATCTTTGTGTTTTCTGATCAGCCATTGTTCGAATGGAGTTAAAAGTGTACTACTCTTAATTTTTTTAAATTACATTTTATAAATTTTATTTGTTAAAATAATGAAATTGAAAAAAATTAACATAAATATTACATTAAACAATAAAACAAATTAAATATTTTAACTTCAAAATTTATTTTCAAATATTTTTAAAATTAACTATAAAAATTATAACATTTACATTAAAAAACACAAATATACATTTACTGTATAATTAATTTAGCAAAAATTTTAAAAAGAAATTGTTTAATACTTTCCAAATTATTTTTCATTATAATGATAAATAGTGCAATTATTAAAGTTAAAAAGAACATTTTAATAAATAAAACAATTGCATAATTAATTTTTTATCATAAAATGTAATTAAAATATTCACATTTTAAAAATCTCCCCACCCTTAACCCTAAAAACCCAACATCTCGCTTCTATAACATAATAAAATAAACATCAATTATAACATTACTCAAATTTAAAAAATGAAATTAAACATAAATAAACAAATTATTTACAAAACACATTAACAAAGAAATTACCAAACAACTAAAATAGAACATACTACAATAAAATGCATTTAAAGTAACACCTAAAAATTATATATACAACGATATTTTAATTATATTTTTTACAGCGATATTACAAACGACACTTAAAGCAATATTCTTACCTTCGATATTCCTATCAACAATATTTTTGACATCTGGTATTCTTGACACAATTTTTTGCATCACAATATTTTTTATTCGATATTTTGTCCAAACACTTGTTTTTCTAGTTCAAATGGATCAAAATAATTCTGCCAGATGATGTGCAGCACAATGCTGCATATTTTGCCTTTTCATGCTGCATAATTTAGATAACTATGGGGCACATGCATGAACATAGACAATAGCGATTCTTTAATTGCGATTATTAAGGAATCGTAATTAAAGAATCGCTATTGCCTATGCATGTAGGAATCGCATAAAATTTTGCGATTCCTACAAATTCCTTAATTGCGAATCGCAAATTGCGAGTCGCAATTAAGGAATTGATTCCCATTCATTCCTATGGGCCCAGAGGCCCATAGGAATGAATGGCAATTGCATGCGCAATTTGCGTTTACCCAATAGGTACTCGCAAATAGCCCATGCAATTTCAAGGGTGCAAGGGTTCCAAAAGGATACCCTGTTGCACCCCTGAAATTACAATTTTACCACATGTTGCGGACACACATGCCCCATGCCTTTAGAGCATTTTTCAAAGAAATCAAAAATTACCATCAACTTTAGATTGATGGTAATTTGCAATTCATATTAGCGAAATCGCAATTTTTTTTTGTTTAATGCATTGCATTTAAGGAATCGCAATTTGCGATTCCTTAAATGCAATCGCAATTTAAGTACTCGCAAATTTAGCGATTGCTTAGGGGCACATTACGATACCCGGCGTAAATAATTCCGCCAGGCATGGAAGCGGCAAAAATCCGCCCGCACACACCGCCTGAACACCGACCACGCCATTACGATTACACAAACCGAATACCGCCATCGGCGGAAAAGCACACAAAATACCGCCCGCCAACGTCCGAGTCGGAGACAAACCGCCCGCCACGGACGGAAACACGCACGACAACACAAAACCGCCCGCCCTCACGGCCGACACACCGCACGTGAAATTACGATCGCACCGACATGAGCGCGGAAAAACCACAAATATACCGCCCGCCAGCGCAAACAACGCCGATGAGAATCGACACGGCAGAAGCCATGGCGCCCACGTACCTGCACAGAAACCATCCGCACACAAAACCAATAGCACACAACATGGCCAACAAGTCCACACAGCAAGGCACGCACAAATACACAAGCACAGTACATATCCCGAAACACACCCCCGGACAAACAAAAAATACAAAGGCCAGAACCCCAGACACAACACACCTGAAAACAACAGACCATGAGGACACACCCACATAGGTGAGTACAAAAGCAGCACTCCCACAGACCACAACCCCTTGCTACATTGCAAACCAGAGAGGAGAGGAGAGGACACAGTGACACAGCAAGGACAGCAGCACACCACAGAAACGCACACATCACAACCACCACCACCACCACCACCACCAAACACCGGCACCACAAACCCCCTGCACATTACACAACACACACCGCACCAGCACCACAAACACCATGGCACCACAAAGAATGCCCAAGTTCACGCCCATTGAGCTGACGGTCATGGTCGACGAGATCATCAAGGTGCACCCACAAATCTATGGGAACATGGTCCAACACACACCACTAGCCACCAGAAACAGAATGTGGAACCGGATCGTAGACCAGGTCAATGCAGTCGGGACCCTGCCCAGGAACAGAGTCGAAATTAACAAACGGTGGAATGACGTCAAGAGCCTGGTCAAGAAGAAGGAGGGCAAAAACAGAGAGCTGGCTGCCGTCACTGGCGGAGGGAATCCCGCGCTCTTCAAGACCTTCAAAGCGTGGGAGGAGAAGGTGCGAGTCATCATACATCCCGAGATCCTCGCCGGATTAGCAGGGGGAGTGGAGGCTGGTAAGTACAAACTAATGTATACCAGCACACCGCTATGTACTCACATGCACTACCACCATGCCACAGCTCCCAGGGACAAACACCCCCATGTCCAGCACACAATACACGACACACACATGCAACAGACACCACCACACACAGCCCAAACAGAACAACTGTAAGATGCGTGGGGACATGTGTACATTCAGCCAGCCACGTAACCACCAACAGGTCCCCAAATATGCCAGAAGCGCCACAACGAGCACCCACCACACCCATGTGTCCGCCACAGCTGCACAAACCGACAAGTAACAGGTAAGTGGCAGGAACACAAAGTGCAGTGGGTGGGACGGTGGACAGCCCAAGTACAACACACACCAGGCCCCTAGTCCCACAGCACAGCAAGGAGGAGCATCCCCCACACCCCACAGCCACGTGTCAGCCACCGCAGTGCACAACGACAGCCGAAAGGCAGACATCACGGTCCACAGCAATCGGTGTCAGTGGGTGTCCAGCCACCCCCACGACCCACAACACCCCCCACCCCCACAGACCTGCAACATGGAGCACCCCCGCTTAGAGCCATGTGGCATCCAGTACAGTGCACGCACGAACAACCTGCAGGTGGGAAACTGGACAGGGCTGGATTACTGGAGGCATGAGGACCGGCACACGACCAACACATGGGACATGTCACGTAGCAGACGAAAACGCAGCACCGCCCACCGTCACGAACAAGTGAACAATGTGCACACGGACATGAACAACAGACTCACACCCCACATGACCCATCACAGACATAGCAACACCCAAGGAGCCACGTCTGCATACACAAGCCACACTGAAAATAGTACCACACGGCAGCCACTGTGCAACTCATCACACACAACCGAAACACCATTGAAGTCCTGTCCATGTAGCCCCTACTGCCTGTCAACCACACACCCCACAACTACGCCTATGTAAGACAAACAACACTAGACGCAACAGAGCGGAACAACAGAAATGCACACGAACACCACTGAACCCATCAAACACACAGACACACCATGCACATACAACATACCATCCATCCCATCCGTCAGCCCCAGTCTCATGAAAGGCATGTCATCCGCACAGCTGCCACACATACAGCAGTCACGCTAAGATACATGCCCATGACCAACCATGTGCCAGAAGTCAATGAAGCGCACGACACACTGTGAGCAACAACACACAACATGGGCCACACCCCCCACGAGCACTGCAGTGATGCACATGGTACAGGGCAGCACGCACACCAAGGAGATGGGACAACTGCAATACGTTGGCTTTCACACACAACCATCACTCACTCATAACGATGCGTCCAATGCCATGTCCAGTAATCACAACAGACAGCAAATATGCAGGCCATGTCAAGCATGCACACACCTCAAACCATGCACTGTCATGCTGCCACAACACATGTCACGTTCGGCACCCATGGCTCACAGCATGTACCCCAAAAGCATATCCCCTCCCAAATGCGAATCTGGGGCATGGCCCCCATGTTGCCATATGCGTTCCTAAGCGTTCCCATTTGAACCCCAAAAGCATATTCCCTCCCAAATGCGAATCTGGGGCATGGCCCCCATGTTGCCATATGCGTTCCTAAGCGTTCCATTTGAACCCCAAAAGCATATTCCCTCCCAAATGCGAATCTGGGGCATGGCCCCCATGTTGCCATATGCGTTCCTAAGCGTTCCATTTGAACCCCAAAAGCAAAGTACAAACCAGACCCAGGATGGGCCAGGAGCCCGCATACACCAGAGTCACAATGAGTAGGGGCACAGCAACACACCCATCGGCATGGCCAATCCGTCCCATGCCACATGTGCACAGCACACAGTCCCATTGCCAAGCACACACAACTACAAATGCCACAGCCACACACACGCCTCCGGGAAACCCATGTACGAGATTGCACGAACTGCCAATGTCAGACGACAAATACATACTTCGCCAGGTGCAACACAATAACAAATCTCATTCTCTCCACAGGTGACGAACTGCCGGATGCTGGGGATGGAGACAGCAGCCAGCACAGCCAGCCCACAAGCCCCCAACGAGGACACACGGATGTGGAGGATCTCACCTCCTCTTCGGACACGGACCACCAAGCAGGCCCATCTGGTGTGGCAGGGCCCAGCCGCTCCCCAGGACCCCTCCTACCCACCAACCCATCATCCAGGGCTGCTGAACAGTCCCAGCCCCCTGCTGCCACTGTCGTTGCGGCCACACCCACGGTCATTGCGGCCACACCCACGGTCATTGCGGCCACTACCACTGCCGCAACCGCCACCATCGCCGCACCGACCACCACCGCCGCCACCACCACCACGTCTTCGCTGGCACCAGCCCCAGCGCAGGTGGTGGCCCGGCCGACTGGATCCACCCTGGGAGCCACAGCGAGGACCGTGGTGAGCAATGTGGCTAGTGGGCAGGCCGGTGGCAGCAGGACTGGTAGGAGGAGCAGGGTCAGGGAAACGCCAGCCTCCCCTGGGAGCCATGCCCTGCCTCAAATGGCCAGAGTCCTTGGGGCCTATGAGGAGGCCCAAGAACAATGGGTCAGGTCTGCTTCAGACACGCGGGAGGTGCTGGGGGTGCTGAGGTCCATGGACGCCCGTATAGGTCAACTCGTGGACCTCATGGGCCAGCTGGTGGTGGCGGTGAGGACACGGCCAGGGATAGCAGCTCCCCTCCGCCACCACCTGCCGGGGCGCAGGGTCGAGCAGCAGTGTCCAGTTCCCCTGCGTCCACAGCCAGTGAGCACACCTCAACCACCAGCATGTCGCAAGCAGGCACCCCCTCGCAAACGTGGAAGGGGCCGTCCGAAGAGGAAACAGATCTCCCGGGAGGACTTCGCACGCTCCAGTCGCAAGTGAGGCAGCCAGCCAGCCTTCCGCCAGCCTTCCTTGACCAGCCACTGCATTGACTTGGACTACGATCCCACTCCACACAGCCATCTGGATGGCATGTGTGTGTTGGACTATGGACATAGAACCAGTGGGTACACCCTGAGCATCACGCAGCCATGACCGACAGCTCATTGTCACTGCACGCACCACTTTTGTCATCACCTTACACACAATCACATGTCACAGTTTGTAATAAATGCACCTTTTTCACTAACTGCTGTTTGTGCCCTGTGTTTTATTTGTACGGAATACAACGGCCACCTTGGGCGGAAAGGCACCTGATGCGTGGCATGGCAATGGAATCCGGAGGGCCTGTAGGGACCTAGGGGTGGGAGACAGAACAGGAGCACATTCAATGAGTGTGTCACACACCCATCACACAGTACATGTCAACAACTACAAGCAATGTACACACATCGCACAGAGCAATAGGGCACAATGCCACAGTCACCAACAGTGGCATACTACCCTGGCCATGGAGCGTTGACACACAGCACGTAGTGAACAAACGGCCACCCTGACACAGCACACACACACCTGCACAGATACAGCCACATCAGCCGTCGTACATGGACACTCACCGTCAAGTGAAGTAGCGGGCGATGAGCTGCTGCCGCACATTCCCAGCTTCCTCCTCTCCGCTGTCCTCCTCACTCGAGCTGTCCTGGTCTGCGGGCTGGGGCCCTGGTTGATCTCCGTCATCCACAATGAGGGGGATCTGCTTCCGAATGGCCAGATTGTGCAGCATGCAGCACGCCACCACTATCTGGCACACCTTCTGTGGGGAGTACGCCAGTGCACCCCGGTGCGGTCCAGGCACCTGAACCTGGACTTGAGGAGGCCAAAGGTACGCTCGACCACACGTCTGGTCCTCCCATGTGCCTCATTGTATCGATCGTCTGCTGGGGTGCGAGGATTCCTCAATGGACTGAGCAGCCATGCCCCATTCGGGTACGCAGAGTCACCTGGGTGTGAGGGACACAGAGAACCGTTGCTATTCCAACTGGACAGGGGACAGCATCGCACAACCAGCACGCTACACCACTCCACATACTCACCGACAATACAGCCACGATCCTGTTGCAGATTGGCCATCAGTCGTGGCAAGATGCTGTTGCGCATTATGTGTGCGTCATGGGCCGAGCCTGGGAACTTTGCACACACGTGGGTGATCACCATGTCCGCAAGGCACACCACTTGCACATTCAGGAGTGCGTGTGCTTCCTGTTGCGGTACAGGTGCTCAGTGGCCTGTGGTGGAACAAGGCCAACATGTGTGCAGTCAATGGCTCCAACGACGTGTGGGATTCTGCCAAGGGCATAGAATGCACCCTTCACTGCCGCCAATTCACGAGCCCTGGGGAAGCGGATGTACCTGTTTCGGTACAGCATCATGGCTGCCAGTACATCCCTCAGCACCTTGCTGAACATGGGCTGGGACATCCCTCCTCCACTGCCCACTGTGTGCTGGAATGACCCAGTGGCGAAGAAATGCATGGCGGCCATCACCTTAGCCGTGGGGGTGACAGCAGTCGGATACACCCTGCGGGGACGGAGATGGGGTTCTAACATGGCACACAGTCGATGCAGGGTTGGCCTGTCCAGCCGAAACTTCCTAATAACCTCTGTATCGTCCATGTCCACCAGCAATTGGTATGGGCGGTCAATGTTCGGTCTCCGCCTAGGGAAATTGCAGAGGACACATGTCAAAGCAACACAACACATAGCAATTTCGCATACACATCACTGACATGACTGAGCAAGCACATGAGCCACAGCCCAGCTGTCAAGCTGGGACGGCACGGCCACAATACACTTACACAGGTCTCCCAACAATGGCAATGGCTAGTGAGACATACCACTGCCATGTGCATGCACATGGGGATCTAGGCCCCAATGACTTGCGGGGCGTGCTGATGGGGACTGACTGCATATTCGTCAAGCGGCAACGCCACGGCAACATGAGTGTCTGCTGAGCATGGAACTGCTTCCGAGGCTGGATGAGTATGGCACACGACGACGACGATGTGGGCACAGGCTGAGCGGCCAAAACAAGTGGGACCTGTGGCACGAGGGGATATGAGACAGTAGTAGGTGTCAGCACTGCACCCTATGTACAGCACTGTACGGATCACACCTCCCGAAACATTGACAGGTGTCCACATTGACAGCCCCATGCCAAGACGGCTGTGTGCTTGCAGTCACACGTCACAGGTGAGAGGTTACATTGCACGTGCCAGGTGGCAGACGTACATAGTGGGAGCTGGCATGTGTGTGCATGTGTCTCCTGTTCAGGATCCACCAGATGGGCGCTGACTCTGTACTGACCATTGGACACAGCATGTTCCGTGGAAGGCTTGTGTGTGTGGGATGGTGGCACTGGATGTGCCTCCGTTGGGTGGGGGGCCATGCACAGGGCGGGTACGTCGATGATTGCGCATTGTTGGTCACGGTGGGTGCACCAACTAAGATGTGTTGCCCTGTGTTCAATTCCTATGTCCGCATGATGATGGACTGTGGATGTGGGCAGACTACACATTGGTCGATGTGCTGTCTATATGCATGTGCCTTCACACCAGGCACAGCTGCCCCTGCACATGTGACCCCTGCTGGACTCGCTGCTGGGTCTGTGGAGCTGATGCACCTTCTGTGCGTGGGGCGGACAGCTCTCCTCACTTCCCTCATTGCGCATGTCATGTCTTTGCCGCAGGTGACATGGATCATGGAGGGCCCACATGTACGCGTGGGTAGGCTACACATGATTGTTCACTGGTCGCCACCCCCAGTCAGTGTTTCGAATGGGAAGGTTGTCGTGCTGGTGGTATGTTCGATGTGGCGGATGGGCGGGCCTAGGTGCGGGCTTACATTCCGGACATGGGGGTAGTTGGATTGGCGACTAGTTGCAGTGCACACGGGACACGTCTCTTCCTTTCCACATCTGGGTCATCCCTTGTACTAACTGACAGTGATACAGTCATCTTCGCCCCAGCCCTCATGTCCTCCCCTCGCCCCCCAATATGCATGCTCACCTGCGAGGCTAGCGCTTGCACAGGCAGCCCCAAGCTCGCACCAGAGAGGGCAAGGAGTGTATGTGTGGGTCCAGTTGCACGAGTGGGCTGTCTCAGGGTATGATGTGTGGCGGGACGCCGTCCACCTGCGTGGTGCCCCAAATGGAGACCCGGCCTGCATGGACTATGCATCACAGTCTTCGACTTCCGGATCCGCCACCTGCGACACCCAGTGGCTGTGGCTGCCCTTGCGGCCAGGCCGCGTCCGTCTGTGGCTGATGGCCCACACATTTACTCTTTGGCCTCTCTGGGGAGGGCTCAGGGGTGGTGGCGCACGCGCTTGCACTTAGTCGCAATGGCATGTGGCGTGGTTGGTATGATGGGCAATGGATGGGACGGTGCGAGCCACCTCCCGTGACGTCAGTGCTGCTCGTGCTGTGGTGCGTCCCCCTACACTTCCATTTGACTTTTTGCCATGCTAGACGTTGAGGTTCTATTGCCTGCGTGATATGACCAGGAGGAGCGCGAGGAGACCTCTCACACACCATGCTCCACTGCCATCCCGTGCCCTGTATCGCCTGTGCGGATTGACTATGTTGGGGTTACACCTGGTCGACTGGGGCTGTGTGTGCCTTGTCAAGGGGCATGGCTGGCGCACAACAGGATCCAGCTTGTCCACAGAGGGTGGGCTGAGGTGCGCCTGGTACCGCTTTGTACGTGTGCCCGGCTGCTGTGCACACACGTGTTCACTCCCCCGACAGGTGTCCTCTCACAATGCCCAGGGAAGCGGTGGTGTACTGTTCATGACCCCTCCCAACACGGCGTGCTCCAACTTGGCATGTGCGCATCTACCCGTCGCACCCACCCACCTGAGCACTGCGTCCATACGACTTCACACGACACATGTGTGTCTTCCACAGTTGTGCTACTCATTTGCGTTGACATCCAATACCAGTGGACTACATGGTCATGTCACGACTGCCGTGTACTTCACATACTCTCATCCTCTCTCATTCGTACTTGTGAAATGAGTCAGCGGAGACAGTTTTGGTTTCAAACATTATATTGAGTCTTCTGTCCTCTGTGATGCAGTATAGTGGACACTACTGGCAGCGGAATACATGTTGAGGATATACTGAGCATGATTGCAAATGGGATAGGGTGTGGGGTTACATGTGATTGGCTGTTGCATGTGGGATGTGGGCTTCAGAGTGACATCTGCTTGGCCAAGGCTGTGCTAATGTACATTTACGTATAGCTGCGGAGCTGCGGACTTTGACACAGACGGTATACATGTAGCCTACCAGACCGCTTGGCATCATGGGCACAGTCCATCTCAGTTCCATGTGACAGGTTTGCTGCGGTTGTTCCTCATGCACGCGTGCATGTGAGATGACATCAGGGCATGTGCTTGCGTGCATGCAGCGGCGTGCCACTTGTTGTTGCACTGTGGTGGTTACTGGACATGTCACAGTCACTGGGGTCGTGTTGTTGTTGTATGCACTTGTCGTCCATGCAAAGGTCCTGGTATGGGATTCCCGGGGCGGGGGTGGGAGGGGTGCAGCACCCACAGACTCCAGGCGACCTATTCATGTCCACTGAGCGGTGTGTGTGTCCATGGGCGCTGGATCCATGTCGTGTCCTGGTTGTTCGTGCAGTTCCGTCCATGTGGGTGCGATACACAGAGCCCATGCCACTGCCTCCCACGATGCATGCGGTGTTCCTGGATGTGATGGGGAACAGTGTGCATGTCCCGGTCATATCCGATGTCATGGCGATGTCGTTGATGGTGTGGTTACAGTTGCCGGTCGTTTGGTATGGCTGTTGTGGTGGTGACTGGCCAGTCCGTGCGGAAGCTAAGCATGGGTGCGGGGTTGGACATCATAGGTCACTCGGGGAACCTGCGTTGTGGTCCGACGTATTTACAGGTTGTCAGGTATGCGATGCCGTCCAGCAGGGCTTCCATGTCATTGGTGGTGTACATGTTTGCCAGCCAATGAAGCGGATGGTGGCTGTCAAGGTGTTGTTCGTAGGTTGTCCCTTGGAGGACCATGATGGGGCATGCTGGGTGACATTCGATGTAGCTGTTATCGATGATCCGTCGTGTGGAGGCACAGTGGTCCCATTTCAGTGCGGGTGCGATGTTGGCCACATACGCCATGCCCCCATAGGCAGAGCAGGCCCTGTCGTGTGCGTCCAGAGGGAGGAGTAGTGGTAGCAGGTCCGCCTTCAGACATGCCGGGTTGGAGAGGCATATCTCGACGGGATGCTGGTAGGGACACCTCCGACAGTAGAAGACGGGCATGACGCAGCTGAACAATGTGATGCGGTAAGTCAGTCGGTAACTTACGTTCAGCAGGGACAGGAGATCGCATCACAATGTATGGCACAGGTTGGTTTTGTACAGCTTGAGCTGTTCGGCGTAGTTGGGTAGGTGTGTTGCGGTTGCCATTTCGCAGCGGTTCGTTGAGGTGGCGTGCTCCGGCTGTGTGTGCAGTCTGCAATGTGCACGCTCCGGGGTTGCTGTGAGCTCTGTGTAGTCGTAGGGAGACAGGACTTGTGTTCTGTTGGCTTGTTTGGAGGACACGGGCCCTCTTCCCACATGCTTCTCAGACAGTTCAAGGTCAGTGCTGTGTGACTCCTTCCAATTAACTTGCATGTGGCCGACATGGGGAGTGTTTTCTTCTTTCTTCCCCGTCCGTTGTGTGCTTCTGTGATATGCGCTATCTGCCGTGTGGTCGGTCTCCTCGGCATGCCTGTGTTGGTCTATTCTTGGACAATGGCTGTATTCACCGGCTTCTGTCGTAGGGCTGTGGTTTCGGAGTTGGAATGGAAGGTCATTCAGTGCTGTCTGCTCTCCCTTGTGTGGGCGGCAGGCTGCCTTTCCGCTCTGCGTTGGGCCTTGTGTGTGGATGTTATTCTTGGGCCACCTGTTGTCGGTCCCCGGGCTCTTTGGTGTTCCGTTTTATATGTCTTGTTCATATGTGCAGGGTGGTATGGGTGTTTCTGTGTGGTACTGGCGTTCCTCTTCCCGAAGGAGCCCTGCTTCTCCTAGTTGGTGTTGCCGCCGCTGTGTGCTACGCCATGTTTGTTACACTGGGGTGTGTCCTGCTGTTGCGTGTCTTCACTGACATGTGTGCGTCGGTTGTGTGGCGTTGGGTGTTGTCCGTGAATTGGGCGTTGGGGACATGTCTGTGGCCGGCCTGTCACGTGTCATGTGCGTTCGGGGTGGGGCTGATGTGTGTGCTGCTTGGTTGTGTCCCTGTGTCTGTGTGCGACGCATGCATGGCGCTGCGGTTGGCCTCTGCGTTGTGCGCATGTGGTGGCGGCGTCATCGGCGCTTTGGGGCCGTGGACGGGGTGGTTGGTTCCTAGTCCCAGGTGGTGTGTACACATGTGTTCTGCGATGTTACGATTTGGCCTGTGTGTCATATGTGGATGCGATGGTGGATGTGTTGTGTACACGCGCTGGTGGGGGGTTGTCCGCTTTTCCGCCCTTGCACTGTGTGCGCTGTTTGCGTGCACTTGTTGTGTGTGTGCCTACCTGCGTCTCCGCGGTACGTTGCGTCCTTGGTGGTGCATCAGCAGGAGCATGGGGACGGCCTGCAGTGCTGGATTCATGCTCGGGGAGCCGCTTTTCGTTGTCCGTGCTCGGCGTCCGTGTTACCGCCTCGGTTTGTCGTACGGTATCTCTTGGCCGTGGGAGCCGTTTGTTTGCGGCATCGTAATTTATGCGCCGGGCGGGACGTGTTTCGTCGGACGGTGTGTGTCAGTTGGGCTGCGCCGCTACGTGTACGGGCGCACTTTGATGGCGGACGGTGTTGCTGGCTTGCCGGCGGTGTTTGGCCTGCTTTTCGCATCGTAATTGGGCGGGCGTGTGGACTGCTGCGTGCCGGCGGTAACTGGTGCTTTTTGCATCCGCCAGCACGGCGGTTGTGCTTCCGCCTGCCATCGTAATGGGCCCCTTAAATAGCAATTTTTAGGTCTCGCCTGAGCCAGCGCATTCGCTGCTCTGCAAGACATTTAGTAGGTGGCTTTTTAGAGTGCTACCCACAGGCTTTTGCTGGCCTCCAGCTTGCGTTCACGATCGCGTGCACGTGCACAGCTGCCATCTTTCGCACCGCTCGCGTGCTTGTTTTGTTTAACTTTCGCATAATCGCGGCACCCGCGCTTACTTTTAAAATTAAAAGTAAGCGCTGGTGTTGTGACTGTAGAAAAGTAGAGAAATAGATGTTTTTTTCTATTTCTTTACTTTTGCAGCAATCGCTGGCACCGGCGCTTTACCTTTAACCATGAGTAAAGCGCCGGTGCAGTGATTACAAGTAAAGAAATAGAAAAACATCTATTTCTTTACTTTTGCTATAATCGCGGCACCACGCTTTACTTTTAATTTTAAAAGTAAGCGTGGGTGCCGCTGATAGCAAAAGTAAAGAAATAGATGTTTTTTTCTATTTCTTTACTTTTGCAGCAATCGCGGCACCGGCGCTTACCCGTTCTTCATGTTGCTTCTCCCACCCATTCCCTCCTCCTGTCAACCATTGATTCTCCTCGCCACTCCTGTATTGCCTCCCCATCTGTGCTATGTTGCTTCCTCCACCTATTCCCTCCGTGCTGCTCCCCACTTGTTCTGTTCAGTGGACGGGCATCTCTGCTGGTAAGTGGAAGCTTCACTGAGGCCATGCCTAGCTGCACTGCGGCTTCGCCCCTACAGCGACCTTAGCTCAGGGCTCCGGCCTCAGGTCCAGGCCGCAGGCTTCAGGCTGCCGAGCGCCTCCAGCGTGCACAGCGCTTTCCTGCCACATAAGGCCTGCTGCATGGTTCAAGTCGCCGCCTCCCGCTCTATGGATCAGGTTCCCACCTTAGCTTCGCACCCTTTGCCTTGCTGCCTTCCATGTCCCCTCCACACCCACCACAGCTCGGTCATGAATGCTCTTGCTTAATCCTGCGTAGAGGGCATGCAAGAAAAGCGCCTTTAGGACGGAACTATTCAGGTCCTGCCGCTGGTACACAAAATGTGTCCAGTTGCTATGTCTACTGTTTCTGATGTTTGCATACTCGCAGCTTGTGTGCTGCATGGCTAAACACTTATAAGGTCCCAAAGGCGAGACCTATTGGCTATGCCAATGCTTGTTGCATTTGGGATGATGCATCCCAAATGCAAAAATACCGGTCGCAAAGGGGCAGATTCTGCGAATCTGCCCGTTTGTGACAGGTTTTTGGGTTGATGCATGGGGCCCTATAATCCTAGTGGCTCTGACAATGCTTAAGTGCAACAGAGTGGTTTAGTACTGGCATTATGAAGAGAAAACCCATATTTCATAGGGGACAGTGAATGAGTGTCCACATTTCATGGTTCTCTGTGAAATATAGTTTTTTATACCACTTCATTTTGTGCAATAAAAACACCCAAGCATGTTATATATGTAAGTAAGAAGAGTGCCTGTCAGGCTGATTTTTACTCAGCCTGACAGACACTCTTCACGTCCGCAAAAGGTGGGGTCGGGCCACTGCTGCTAAATGGTGTATTCTTATTCTCCAGCAATGTAGTCAAAACGCATTAGCTAAATGCAGGTTGTTCTTAAAGGAAGTAATGAAATATTCTAATTCTTTCTCCACATAGACACAGTAGCAATGTTGGAAGACAGATCGAATGACCTATGGCACAATAATGCCATACTATGGCAGACAATGCAGTATACAAATGCCAACTGCATAAAAAGGGTGACAAGATTAAGAAAGTGTGTGAGTGCCACGCTAATGGTTGATGACCATATACAAAACTAATGTCTTGCATCATTTTAGATTGGCAGTGCAGAGTTGCCAGGGTGAGGGACACTCTTTTCTTTTACCAAACAACAGCACTCAGAAGCTTTTCTGTTTCCTGCATATACAGCTCATCCGGTAAAGTATTTTCCCTTGTATTCTCGGATTTGTAGTCCCAAATGAATAATGGATTACACTGAAACTAGTAGAGCGCAAAGGCAATTTATGCATGGATCTTAATTTGTTAGTTCTGAATCATTGATCTGTTTTGCTTCAATCAACCTGTAAGTCGTTTCCTGTTATAGTTTAAATGATATTATAGACACAGGCAGCAGTATATACAGTCATGGGCTAAAATCTCTACACAGAAAAGGCTGGGACCTTTCATGTAAGGGGTTGCTTAGTGTTCCCACTTAAGAATGTCTTTGGCTTTTCGGTGTGTGATTGTATAAGAATGCTGCTCCTATTGACATACACAAATGCTGTCACCATGATTTTATGAAAGAGCTGGTTTGCAATAATGCCTACTAGCAAACTACCAAATTCAGCATAAGGAGTAGTAGGGGTTTTGGGAGAAATAGAGAGCAACACTTAAGAAACCCAAAACAGATCATACATAGGTAATAGGAAGGAGAAACCAGTCAGGAAGTAGTACTTGCCTCACCAGGGCTGGTTCATTTAATGTTTGGTGACTTTCTGTGAAAGGTCAGTCTCAATGATACGCCTCCGAAAACCACAAAGTGCTCGCCATTGCAGTAGTCCCCATCATATGATGGCGATGGTGGCTAGGTCAGTCATGAATGGTGCAGATGCACAGAGAGATCAGAGTACTGAAGCACTATGATCTGCTATGCTCCCACACGGAGCTAAGCAGGAGTCAAATCGTGTGCTTGGTGGAGGCCGAGCACAGTAAGCTGTGGGCAGCTGCATCACTCACCTGCCCTCCGTGTCTGTGCAGTCAGTAGATAAGCAAGAGTAGAGGTCCGGAAGCAGTGAGCTCACAATGCATGTCACCTTGCTGCAGTGACCTCACTGACGGTAGAGGGTCCACGTCACAGCTATCAATTTCGAGCACAGGCACTCATGATGTTTCAGGAGTCATATTGGTATCATTCAGTTCAGACACCTGTACACGGTAGCCCCAGCCCAGCCCTTTGCCTCGGCCTCTCTCCCTGCCTTACTGTGTTGCTCTGCAGACAGCTTCAGGAATTTTCAGTTCAATATAGGTAGACAGGTGTTGTATCCTCATATGGTCTTACATTGATGTATCTTGCTCTTTAAACATATTACATTCCATTGTTAGTTCTGGCGTTGCTATGCTCCATGACATAGCTGTGTTCCTTGCCTGTCAGTTGTTTGCTGGCTGGAGAGGGAACACCAACTTTTTCTCTGGCGCTCCTAATAAAGTACTTATTTGATATTGATCAAGTCTTCCACTCATCTTTGGTTACAACAGATGGCGACGATCAGCTGGCAAGAATAGAGGAGCGCAGAGTGAAGATCATCTTCCGTTGGTGCAACGAGAATTCATGCGTGCTGACAAGCACATTGAAGAAAACGCTGAAAGTAAGGAATTGACCTTAAACTTGTGCGTGACTGGTATAATTGACCAATTATGGTCATAGTGGATTGTACAATCTTCATATGCTAATATTACTACATCTGAAATTGGATACGTGAGCACGGTTAATTAAAACTTTGGGAAGAAAGGAAAGAGAGAGGACGAACGGGGGAACTCCAGTGTATTGTACTGCCTTTTTTTTTTTTTTTTTTTAACTCTTTTTCTTTATTTAACGATTAGCACATGTCATGACAAACACCTTATACAGAAATACAGCACAACAAGAATAAAAAAAAAATAATAAAAAAACAGAAAAAATGCAATACCCTAAAAAAAAAAAAAAGACCATAATTCAGAAATCTAAGCAGAATAAGCAAAATATAAACTTATAAATCAATTGCATAACCCCATAGACAAGGCAAAGACATCAATAACAGACAAAATATAACACGCATCTATAAAGCTATGCAGACTACAATTAATCCTGCTGGGCTATATCCGTCAGACCTTAGACCATTCCTTAATAGGAGCCCATATTCTAGTGCACAAATCCCGCCTCTTCTCCCCCTTAAAGAATAAACAGAGGACTCCAAATTATACAGTGCAAGTATCCTAGCTCTCCAGTTAAAAAAGGTAGGAGCTTCTGGACTAATCCATTGAGACGTAATGCACAGCCGAATCATTGCCATCGCTACAAACAGGAAGGCTACAGTATATCTAGATCGACCTGCCGTCCCAATAGACTCACATCCCATTAGCACCAACTCTGGAGAAATTACAACCGGAATTTTTAACACTATATTAATAAAATACTCAACTTCATGAAGAAATTCCCCCAGGCTTGGGCACAAATAGAACATGTGTGCTGCATCAGCAGCTTGCAGCCCGCACCTACCACACCTATCACCCTTCCGCCCTCCCCACTTTGCGATCTTTGCAGGTGTGTAGTATAAATCAAACATTGCCATATAACATTGCGTCTGTAGGCTACCGGAGACTAATATCTGACTTGCCAATTCTAAAGCAGATCTAATATCTACCCCCGTCTTGCCAAGTTTTCCTTCCCACTTAATATTCTGCACCTCAACATCGTCCGGAAAGCAAGATAGCAAATACTGATATACTATTCCTATCCTTGCTTTCCTCTGAGCTAACTCAACTATAGTAACCTTTTCAAACACCACAGCCGCCTCATTTTGATATTTATCCAGAAAACTTCTAATCTGAAGATATTTGAAAAAATCATGAGAATATAAGTTAAATTTCTCCCTAAGAGAGGAAAAAGAGACCATTTGCCCCTCCGAACACAAGTCACCAATAACCTTCAAACCCCGCAGCTGCCATCTAAAGATGACCTGGTCCTGAAAAATCAATGGCAAGATTCCAGCAGCCGTAAAAGGCGTATAAATATTAATATTTGAGATTTGGCACTTATGGCGAATCTTCCGCCAAATCGAAAACACAGCCCCGATTACTTTGAACCTTATTTTTTTAAAATAGCTCGGTTCGAGTACCCTCACTAAGATGCCCTTAGCCGAGTCTCCCAAGCCTATTTCATAGATAGTCGGTCTATTGGCTAGCGGGACCTCAGCCCTGTCTCCTACTAAAAGTATTCCAAAGTTTTGCAACATAGCTGACCAATAATATAATAAAATATTGGGAACCGCCCAACCCCCACGATCTCTAGGGAGACACATCCATTTGGCCGCCCTACGTGACCGACGATACCCCCAGAGAAATCTAGAACAGATCCTCTCGGCCCTACTCAAAGATACCTGAGAAAATTCTATCGGAATAGTTCTAAACAGATACAATAGTCTAGGAAGGATCAGCATTTTAAGTATGTTGCAGCGGCCATACAGCGACAAATGCAAGTGATCCAATCTTTCAAGTTTAGTGTTGATGGAATCGATAACTGGCAAAATATTCCGATCAGGAATGCTAGCCACTGAGGCAGTGATTTTAACCCCCAGATATGTTGCTTCAGTGACAAGAGACACATCGGAGGGACATGAGAAAGCTGAGTGTAAAATCTGTGTCTTATCGACATTCAATTTGTAGCCTGACGGTACACCAAATTGCTCTGCAAGTGTCTTTAAAGTTGCAAAAGCCGGAACAACATCCCTGGTTAAGACCACAATGTCGTCCGCATAAGCCAGCGTCTTATAATCTGTACCGTTGACCCTGACCGGCAAAATATTTTGATCTCCTTCAATTTTACTAAGGAAAGGGTCAATGTACAGAGCAAAGAGCAAAGGTGAGCACGGACAGCCTTGCCTAGTTCCCCTACCAATGTTAATCAACCCGGTTTCCTGTCCTGAGATACGAATTGAGGCTACTGGAGAGATGTACAATGCTTGCAAAGCCCGAATAAACTCCATACTAAATCCCTTCCAATGAAGCACCGCCCACAGAAAACCCCAGGAGACCCTGTCGAACGCCTTCTCGGCGTCCAACAGGATCACCCCAAGGGAAGACTCTGTGGTCTGCGCCCAATCCAGCAAGGCAATGACCCGCCTGACATGATCGGCCGTATCTCGTCCGGGTATAAACCCATGTTGGCGAATGGACACTAATGGGGTAATAACTTCGGCCAGTCTGGAAGCTAAAATTTTTGAATATATTTTACTATCCGTATTAATTAATTAAATGGGCCGATAGGATGAGGGATTTAAATCAGGCTTATCTTTCTTCTTAAAAAGAACAATAGTTGTTTGCCTCCAGGATTCCGGTGTAACACCCCTCTGTGCATCCCTAAAAACAGATAAGACATCCTGTCGAATTTCTTGCGCAAAAGCCCTATAAAATTCCAAAGGGATGGCATCCGGGCCAGCGGCTTTTCCGTTGGCCAAAGATTTTATGGCCAATTCAACCTCTTCCCATACAATTGGGGCTGAGAGGACCTCATTCTGATCTATTGTAACTTTAGAAGTATCAACACCCTGCAGCACCACCTCTGCCGCAGACTCAATAAATGACATGGACCTCTCTTCCTTGTACAGCAGGGTATAATACTTACCAAAGACATCCATAACCCCCTCCTGCGTGTCCTGAATCTGGCCCAACTGATCTTGAACTCTAGAAATTCGATTGGCCATACTTCTTTGCTGTAGTCGTTTAGCAAGAACTCTACCCGAGTTTTCCCCAAATTCGTACATTGTCGTACGATATTGAATATATTTTGTAGCCAGATCCGCCCCAAAAAATTCTAATAATTTAGATTTAACAATAGCCACCCTCTGTTGGCTAAGCTCAGTATTAAGGCCATCCCTGATATTCTGCGTCAGCTCCGTCTCTGCAACCCGCAGCTGCTCAACACGCCCCTTGATCTGCTCCTGAACAGCCTTCCATCGATAAGCTGCAAAGCTCTTAGTCTCCCCCCGCACTGCAGCTTTAAAAGTGTCCCATACTATACAATCAGACGCGGTCTTTCTATTTATACTTAAAAATTCCGATACCCATTTAGTCATGTGGTCCCGATACGCTTGATCCAATAATAATTTTCTTTCAAATGTCCAAGATCTAGGAGCTCTATCCATGTTCCCCCAAGGACACTCTACGATCAGCGCATTGTGATCAGATATGATTCTCGGGGGAACTTCAACCGAGGCCTCCCCCACCAACTGATCAGACATAAAAAGATAATCCAAACGCACCATTTTATTATGGGGGGCGGAATGATACGTAAAACCATCATTACCCTTTTTATGCCTATACCAGACATCAACCAATCCGTGCTCAGAGACTAAAGTCTGAAGAGCCTTAAAAACCCTCGGCTTCCTTCCCACATACTTTTGATCACTAAGAAGATTAAAATTGCCTGCCAGATGGATATTGAAGTCCCCACAGACAATCATTGGATGCGGCCACATTGCTAATTCAACATTTAAGCATTTAAAAAGTTCTGGATCATCTAAGTTTGAGCCATAAATCGTGCAGATAGACATAGATCTATTATTAATGGTAATTTCAGCTACTGCCCATCTTCCTGCTCTGTCCTCCTTCACTCTATTACAACTCCCTACTCCGCGCCTTAACAATATGGCCACACCTCTAATCATTGATGACTGTCTTGTACAGGCTACTAGATCAAAGCCTAAGACTTTCAGACATTCCCGCTTCCCCCATGGTATATGCGTTTCTTGTAGACACAAGATATCCACTTGCATAGTTTGTAAAACTTTGGATAGAAGCGCCCGCTTTTTACCATCATTAAGGCCACAGATATTCCATGAACTTATACGAAGCCTACCCCGCCTCATTTGAACAAAACATAGATCCCAATCTCAGCTCAACAAAAAATACTGCTATGAAAACCCTACCATTTTTATTCATAAAATCTGTCAAACCACCACCACTATTATTATGGTTGCCATGACTACATTTGAAAACCAAAACCCCACATACCCCCCACACCCCTCCCAACTTGAGCCCCAACCTATCCCCCTGATCCCTCCCCAACCCCTCCCCCACCCCTGCACTACACCCCCTTGCGAAGCAACAGGACCTAAGTCCTAGTGATGGAATAAGCTGGGTGCACCCGCTCTCCCCTGGATCCTTCCACCCATATTTAGCCAAAAAGAGGGGGGGGAGATCTGAAATAGTACACACCAATAAAAGACAAAACAAGAAATCAACCCCCACATCTATATCCAAAGTAAAGTGACCCCTATGACTCGGAGCTACGAAAAAGCTTGAATTTATCTACATAGAATTCAGAAATTCCTTTGCCTGGATCTCAGATAAAAAAAATCTTGTCTGACCCTGGTAAATAATTTTCAGCTTCGAGGGAAAAAGTAAAAAGCTTGCGCCCCCTTTGCTTGAAATGCCACTATGAGCTGACGGAGCTGCCACCTCCGCTCAACTGTTGCCTGACAGAAATCTGGTCTAACAAAAAACTCACAATCTTTCCCGACTCTCTTCCTGTCTGGCCTCGCTAGATCATAAACTCCCTCCCTAGCTAAAAAATTATTTAAACAAATCAATATTGCCCGAGGCTTGTCCATAACTGAGCCAGACTTCTGCCTTAGCTTGAAAGGGAAGCGATGCGCTCGTTGGACCTCAGATTGCCAGTCCCATTGTTTTAAATCCGGAAATGCTTCAGAAAAAAGCTCGACAACGAATTGCCTGACATCAGCCCCCTCTCTTCCTTCCGGAATTCCTAAAATTCTTAAGTTATTTCTCCTAGCTCTATTTTCCAAATCCGTCATCTTCCAAATCATATCGTCCCTTTGTGCTTTAATCGTATCGGTAAGGCCCTTTTGTATTGCCAGATCATCCTCCAGCGTAGAGATCCTTTCTTCAGCCTCTCCAATTCTAACAGCTATGTCCGAGCATGTTTTAGCCACTCTCCGGATCGAATTCTGCATCTTGCGACACGCCCCCTGTATTCGAGAGCTCTCCTGACGCGTCTCTTCACGATGGACCATAATGATCTGATAGATGGTTGACAATGTTATTTCCGCAGGAGGTCCCTGAGTAGCTTCAGTGATAGTAGAGGCAGCAATGCTCCCACTAAATCCGGGCTGAGTAGAGAAGGAATAATCCCATGCCATTGGACCCATTACTCCCGTTAGCCCAGAAGACTTATTTACCAGAAGCCCCCTTGGTTTTTGGTTTTGAAAATTTGCGAACTGTGCCCTCTAATCGGGAAGAGGCTTCATCTTTTTGCGCTCCACCAAACTGCCAATCAGCAAGATCGCTATCGTCGTCCGTCCACTCCTTGCCCGGACCTTCATCCTCTGATGATCCTGTATGGTCTGACATAGAATAAAATTTATCTGCCCCTTCAATTTCCTTGCCAGATCCACTACCGTCGACAAAGTCCCATGATCTACCCCCTTGTACTTCTATTCTTGCCGAGTCAGCACCTTTGCTACATATTTCCAAATTTTGATGGTCTTTCATAGGGACTACTGGAGAATGCAGAACTACAATTCCCATAGTTCCACTGTCCGGGAGAAGTGCCATAGTTTGGAGTTCGCTTTCCCCGAGATCAATTGCAGAGATAGTTTCACTGCCCCCAGCAGAAATCTCGTTACTGGTTAAACAGACCCCACTACGAACCGGTAAGTCACCCCCTAACTGTTCTGGATGCAAAGATCCATTGCATTCGGGGATAGAGGCACAGAAATCATTAGACACCCCCATATTAGAAGATTCATCTGCCTTTGACTCTACCGCTTTCGAGTCAGCATTGTTTACCACTTTGCCCACAGCCGCCTGCTCCCGCTTACCGGTGCTCACAGGAGTTTCCGCTTTCTTTGTCCTTCCCGCTTGCATCTTGAAGAGCGAGGGGAGTGTCTGCTTTGATTTGCCGGCTGCAGCGACAGGGGTCTGAATATGTCCAGCGGCTCCTGCCGCCATCTCTTCTGTCCCGCGGGTGACTTGCGGCTCTTTCCCCCCGCTGAGCCCTTTCCCGGGGCTCGCTGTTTGCGCTGTCAACACGCGGGTCTTCAGATTCTTCGCCAAAGCTTTCGGAGCCATTGCACCATACGATCGCCAAAATGACCCAGGGAGACCAAACCAGCTCGGCAAAAATCCCATCCAAGGTGTTCTGTTGGGCACTTCTCCCTGCAGCTGAAACAGGTACCAGAGCATACTCTTAGTTTATGCCGTTTTCTTCTTCCCTTCCGCTCGCTCCATCACATCGGGATCCCTACATAGGTGGAATTGCCCAGGAGAGCTCGGAACGCCAGCCTACACAGCCGAGTGACCGGCCGCCATCTTTGCTTCCCCAAAATTTGTATTGTACTGCCTTTTCATTGTGTAATCGCGAAAATATTGCGGCGCACATTGAGTATTTAAATTCAGTAAATATCACCTTCAAAGACTGGTATTTGTACCTTGGCAGTTATCTTTTGAAAGTATACGGCTGTGTCTGGGTTCCATTGTCCTCTCGAGCTCATCGTGCCTTCAAGTCGGATGTGTAGTGACGCTTACAGGCTTGTCTACGTGTTGGACGCTGTGACGTGCATGCGCATGACATCAACGACGTGGTGACGTTTCAGGCAGCCATTTTGGATGTTTTCTCGGAGTAGAATTTAAAAGCTTCAGTCACGTGTAATTTATCTCGTCCTGTTTATTTTACAGCGGGAAAAAAAAAAAAAGAAAGGAAATACGACGGAAAAGAAATAAGAAAATAAAGAACCTACATGCTTGAGGTACATCGATACAACTAATGACTTGGTTCATATGACTTGGTTCATATCTTCAAGAAAATAATTGGACAGATTTATAATCTTTATACTGTTGTTAGTTACACAAGCTGCGGTGCAAACACATCAAGTGCAAGTGCTTATTTCACAAATTATTTAATTTTTATCTTCGGCGATAAGCACACCAAACAGTATTATTCGTATGCTAATTATTTATTGTGCCAAGTGTGAGAAAAGGTATAGATATGGATGTTGTTGTAATTCCACCACCTCTGTTTCTTCAACAACCTGGTGAATCTGCTATTGAGTGGGATGAATGGATAGAGATATTTGAAAATTATATTGAGGCCCTAGATGGTAACGATTTTAGTGCAGCAAGAAAAAAAGCATTACTCCTAAGTACTTTAGGTAAGGAAGGGCAGCATGCATTTAAATACTTACCTGTTTTTACGGATTGTGAGGGAAGAGCTATTACTAACGTATATCTAGAAGCAAAAGCGAGATTAAGAAAACAATTTGCGAAAGAGGTGAATATTGTTATGTGTAGACATAAGTTTTACACGCAGCCTCAAAGAAGTGATGAAACGGTAGATCAGTTTGTAACACGTTTACGTGAGTTATCCATCAAATGTCAACTTGGTGGGATGAAATGATCAGGGATAAGCTCATCGTTCAGTGTCGTAATAAAAAAATGCAAGAAAGGTTATGGGCTGCGAAAAACCCAACATTGAGCAATGCTGTAGAAATAGCCAAAGTTGTTGAGCAGTCAGATACTTGTATGAAAGAAATGGGAAAAAAAGATAGTGCAACGGGAGTCTCAAGTGTAGAACAAGAGGATGTCAATGCAGTAAATTCAAATAAAAGTGGAGATACTTTTGGAAAAAAAAGTATACCTGGGAAAAGGTACAATAACAATGCGACGAAGAGTATAGACTACAATAAATCAGATGAGAGAATGTGTACTAGATGTGGTAGCACGTATCACACTGCTGAGTATAAAAAATGTTATGCTATTGACAAAGTATGTAAAAAATGTGGCCGTAAAGGGACATTTCTTTATGATGTGTAGAACATATAACAGGTCTAAGATAACTGTCGTACAGAGTGAAGGGAATACAATATATATGAATGATATAGAAGGTGCAGACAAAATTCTATGTGTTGATGAGGAGGATATAACATCCACACTGGAAGGAAATTTAGACCTAAGGCAGTTTTTAAGATACAAGGGAAAGAAATTGAGTTGATGGTGGATTCAGGTTCATTTTATACCATCATTCCTCAAGATTTGTTTAAATGTAATTGGCCAGATACTAACTTACTCCCAAAAGACATCAATCCTGGAGGTCACCAGGGTGAAAAAATTGATATTATTGGCTATATGTCAACTGAAATTGCTTTCCATGACAGGTGTGTGAAGGGGAAGGTTTATGTAGCACAAAGAGGACCACCAATTTTAGGATGGGCACACCAATATGATTTACATATCATCATAAATCCCAGAGCCAAACATCAAGTCATGGTTGTTGATGAGATCACCACTGACACTATTGTTGAAAGCATGGGTAATTTGTTCTCTGAAGAGATTGGTGAGCTCAAAGGGTATGTGCATAAAATTGTACTCAAACCGGATGCTGTCTCCATGCAGCACAAAGTAAGATGTGTTCCCATTATTGCTAGACAGGAAGTAAGACGTATGCTTGATGAGATGGTGAAGCAGGGTATCATAGAACAAATTGAGACTTCTAGTTGGATTTCGCCAGTCATAATCACAGGCAAACCTGACGGAAGTTACAGGTTCTGTGTGGACTTACGCACCCTGAACCAAAATATTGTGGTTGACAATTTTCCTTTGCCAAACATAAATGAACTTATTTTGTCCCTAAAAGGAGGAAAATATTTCTCAAAATTGGACCTACGCAGCGCATATCACCAGATCAAATTGCACAAGGAGTCTAAACCATTAACAGCATTCATTACTACAGAGGGTGTATTCCAGTTCACCAGGATGCCATTTGGTTTAGCGTCCGCTGCTGGAGTGTTCCAAAGGATGATGGGTTCGGTCCTAAAAGGTACAAAGAATGTTGTGCATTTTCAAGATGATGTGTTGGTATTTGGAGACACAAAAGAGCATCATAACTTAGCTTTAAAAGAAGTTTTAAATAAAATGAATGGTGCTGGACTAACTCTGAAGAAGGAAAAATGCAAGTTTTGTGTAGAGGAAGTAGAATATCTTGGCTACACATTGTCTGCTGGAGGGATTAAACCAAAACGTGACCTCCTAGAAGCTATAAGAAAGGCCCCTGCACCTGTAGATAAAGATCAACTCAGGTCTTTCCTTGGGCTTATCGAGTACTACGCTAAATTTGTGTATAATTTTGCAGAAAAAACAGAACATATTAAGAAATTGCTAAGGAAAGGGTACAAATTTGTGTGGTCTGATGATCAACAAAATGCTTTTGATAAAATCAAAAATGAGATATGTGAAGCAAAAGTACTGACTCCATTTGATACTAAATTAAAGTCTATTCTCACTGTGGATGCAAGTGCTGTAGGTTTAGGGGCTGTTTTAGCGCAGATACACACGTCAGGTGTAAAGACTGTAGCTTTTGCCTCCAGATCTCTCACCAATTCTGAAAGGAATTACTCAGTGATTGAGAGGGAAGCTTTGGCTGCAGCATGGGCGACAGAATATTTTTGCATGTATTTGTGGGGTTTTCAATTTACACTACAAACTGACCATAAGCCCCTGATCAAGATCCTATCTCCTGGTGGTGCAGGAAAAGGGTCAGCAAGACTTGCTAGGTTGGCTGCTCGTTTGCAAGAATATTTATACAGAGTTGAATACATTGCAGGTTGGAAGAATTGTCAAGCAGATGGATTGTCAAGATTGCCCCTACCTTGGTATGAGGTTGATAAAAGACAAGTTCAATCTTTTGATTGTGAGGGTTCAGTCACTGCAATTGATGTATTGGTGGAAGCATGCAATGGTGCAATTGACAAACGTTTGTGGATGGAATGTATGTCCAAAGATGTGGCTTTACGAATGGTCAAAGATTTAATTGTTAAAGGTGGCAGGCGTGAAAGTACCCTTCCCATTGCTGTGAGACCTTTTGGAAAAGTTTTGGAAGATTTGTCTATATCTGACAAGGAGGGAAATGTCATTATGAAAGACGATAAGTTTGTTCCTCCACAGGAATTGAGATTTGTTTTGTTTAAGTTGGCTCATGAAGGTCATATGGGTCAATCACTCACAAAGAAAAGGTTAAGAGAACATTTCTGGTGGCCTGCCATGGACCAACAAGTGTCTGAATGGGTGGAAAGGTGTGTTGATTGTGTTGAGAGTGAGAAGAGATTGAAGGTTGGCAGTCAATTGGAAATGGGTACAATTGATGATACAGGTTTACCATGGCACACTGTTTGTTTAGATTGTATAGGCCCCTTTACTTCTTTAGGTTTGGATTTGAAGTTTGGTGTGGTTATGGTTGATGTGACATCTAAATGGTTAATTGTGAAATTTGTACGAGAAATTACCACAAAGAATACCATTCATGTGCTGAGTGAAATCTTCAGAGAAGAGGGTTATCCTGTTAAGCTAATTACCGACAATGGCACACAACTTATTTCTTTGGAAATGACTACTTACTTAAAATCTTGTGGCGTTGTACATGCAAGTACATCTCTTTATAACCCACAGGGAAATGGTATTGTGGAAAGGGCCAACCGCATGGTAAAGGGTGTCATTCAGATGGCTGTTGCGAACAAAGGTGATGTGAGAGAGATGGTTAATGATCTTGTGTGGGCTTATCGTACAACTGAAAATACTGTTTCTGGGAAGGTTCCCTTTGTGGTCATGAGGGGGCGTTGTGCGAGTACAAAATTAATTCCGGCATGGAATAAAGACCTTATGGGTTTAGCAAATCTGGATTATAACAGTGTAGATCATGAGAAAATTTCAATGCATGATGGAACTATAAAACCTAATGATTTAGTAAAGGTCAAACCTGGTTGTGTGAGTGGTGGATTCACTAAATTTCGTGGTCCATACAAAGTTAAGTCTGTACATAAAGGACATGTCACTTTGTACAATGGTGAAAACTGGAATTTAAGGAGAGTCGCTCTGTATAAGAAAAACAAAGATCATGGTAAGGATGGTAGTTGTGAAACTGTTAGCAATTTCAATCCTCATTTGTTCATGAGTGATGAAGAGGTTATTAGTAGACCACTTAGTGATCACTCAAGGGATAGAGGTGACGGTCTTAGAGATGTTACAAATAGATCTGTTTCACAAAGAACCAGATGTCCCCCCAGGTATCTCCAAGACTATGGGGTCGATTTCGATCTCGGTCGGTAGGGCTCAGAATCGGATTCGGCTTTACCGGATCCGAGTCGGAGGCTTTGTTTCCGACCGAGTCGTACTGAGGTCCGGACGCCCAAGTACGATGCGATTGAACGCAAAATCGCCAACCGACTCGTTTCCGGGTGCGAACCGCTCCGTCCGACTCGTTCGCACTCGATTCGTACCGCGCAATGGAGACGTTTTACGACCGAGCCAGTACGATGCACGATCCAGACAGCCGGATCGAGTCGGAGCCTCCGACACGAAAAAGCTCTCGGAAGCGGATTTCGGGGGTCCGTGCCGGACCCCCCTTCACCCGTAGCCGTACGGGTCGGACACAGGGGGGACCCATGGGTCCCCCCTATACATGTGTGTACGGTGCGGATGGCATCAACGCGTACCCACCACAGGGGGCCCCCTTGTGCGCAACGTACCCATTGAGTCAATGGGAGCCCATGTACGCGTCGTACGACCGGCTCCCATTGACTTCAATGGGAGTCCGACCAAACCGAGTCCGGCAGCATACGGCCGCATCGTACTCGCTCGGTCGGACTGCAGGGGTCCGGCTCGGTCGGAAAACAATCCGGATCCGGATTGGTCGGAGAGCTTTCCGACCCAGATCGGAATCGGCCCCTATGTATGTGGGGACTTTTAAGGTAACCTCACATGTCATTATTTGTTATTATTTACAGTTCATTTTTTTTGTGTTTTCTGTTATTGTTATTTAAAGGAGAGAGGATGTGTTGTATCCTCATATGGTCTTACATTGATGTATCTTGCTCTTTAAACATATTACATTCCATTGTTAGTTCTGGCGATGCTATGCTCCATGACATAGCTGTGTTCCTTGCCTGTCAGTTGTTTGCTGGCTGGAGAGGGAACACCAACGTTTTCTCTGGCGCTCCTAATAAAGTACTTATTTGATATTGATCAAGTCTTCCACTCATCTTTGGTTACAACAACAGGCAGGGCTAAGTTGGCATCTTACATGCAGTCTCAGAGGCTAAAGTTTTAAATAATGGAAACTCAAAGCTTCAGACCAAATTTAGGCCAGGCCCGGCCCTGCTCGGCACCCCAGTGACAACAGCCATGGGGACAAGCAACAACGATATGAGAGGGCGCCATCGACAATGACGGGAAGGCAAGCAACAACAACAGAAGGTGTGAAGGAGGCAAGCGACAATGACGGAAGAGTGCAAACATCAATGAAGGGGACAGGTGGGTGCAAGCAACAACGTAGGGAGGTGCACACAATGATGAAAAGGAGGAAACCATGACGGGGGAAGCAACAATGGAAACAAGCATTTGCAATGCAATAGGTCTCGCATTTACGTGAGTTTGAGCTATTGGAATTGTAAATGACAATGCCTTTTATTTATGTTTTGTTTTTTAAAACATAAATGAAAGGCTTAAACTCTCGCAAATACGAGACCTATTGCATTGAAAATGCTTGTTTATGTATGTGTCTCAAATCCAGGAAATCATTTATTAATTGATACTGATGAATTGCTTCTTTTAACATTTTTAACTGTGATGTATACATATACTTTTATGATTAACTTGTATTAATCGAATAAAGTAATTTGATGATGATGATGAGTGTTGTGTGTGGCGCATCTTGGTGTCAGCGCTGTTCGATGCCCAGTGAAGGCATCTCTGAGCTGTAGTGAATGTATGATGTGTTCTACCTGATGCACCCTGACAGATGTTTGTGTGTGGCATGACCGGGTGGCATGAGCTCTTGGGGGCCATATGGCAGCCTACCAGAGCACAGAGGCGCAACCAGAGCCAAATTTCGGGGGGGCCTAAGAAAAATTTCGGGGGGGGCCTAATTCTTCAAGCAATAGGCAGAGTGGAGCTGCAGGGACTCTAAGAAGGGGGTGAAAAAACAACAAAGCCTCATTACCAAGTAAATGGTCTTTTAAAGACCTGTGAAATACTCAGGTGCGGCTGTGTGTTCCCGGGAAGCTGTCTCATCCCGGGCTGCCACACATGACGGGGGGGGGGCTGAAGCCCTTTGAGCCCAATGGGCGTTGCGCGCCTGCCAGAGCACATACTTTATCTGCATTGCATGAGCCTAATACACCCTCCCTACTGTGTTGTGTTAGATTTTTGTGTGTGGCATATCTTGATGACGATTATTGGTGGGGTACCTGCAGTAGTCAGGCAGAAAGCATATCACATCTGAGCTGTGCTTCATGTAGGTGTTATGGTCTGGCTCATGGGTTGTGATGTGTATTTGTGTGACGTGCATCTTGGTGGCAAGACCTCCCAAGAAGCCCACGATGACACACCATAGGGCGTTTCTGAGCAAGGTCACACGTACGTGACAGGAGAGATAGCCAACACAATTAATTTGCTGGGAGCCAATGACACAAAGAAAATGTATGGCCTCCATACAGCATATCAGTTCAACCAAGTTTTTAGGAAAATACCAGTGAGTGTCACAGTTTTTAAGGAAAATGGATGACATGTCAAGACACAAGCCGGAGGGCAGCCGCAAATGAATCACACATAATGGGTAAATATGAACCCAATTGAAACCAGCGAAAGGCCTTCTCTGTATTAAGTAAGACCGTGACATTAGTCACAATATCTTACAAAGCAATGTGTAGCACCCGGATAATACAATTTAAGTAAATCAATCACTTGCTTCAAACAAGCATTGGCCGCGCGGCGACAATATCTTACAAAGCAATGTGTAGCACCCGGATAATACAATTTAAGTAAATCAATCACTTGCTTCAAACAAGCATTGGCCGCGCGGCCGTAAAAGTAACGCCGCGCGGCCGCGAAATGAAATTAAAAAAAAACGCGAGTTGTGCGCAAGCGAGCGCCCGACGAGAAAAAGTGCTGGGCACGTCGCACGCGCTTGTGCGCGTAACCGCACGCTGGTGGCCGCTTTCGGAGCACTTTCAAAAGCCCCTTACTAAAGTCTCGCAGAGCAGCGCATGCGCGCTGGCTCAGCGAGACCTAAAAATAGTACCTCAATCCAAGTGCAAGCAGAGGAAGAACACTAATAAAGCAATTAATCAGTACTTGGTCTATGCTCCTGGGAAGAGCCATTCACGCAAAAAGAAAGTGAAACCAGCATGTGCTTACCAATGAGAATCAAGGAAATGAGACTGACGATGAAGCCAACGAATTGCAAGCAATGGGCGGGCTCCAAGCCCCTTTTAGACATTAAAATGTTTAGCAAGTAACAGCGCATGTTCTGTCTCAGGCGAGACCTAAAAAATTTAAAGAAAAAAAAGACAGGCTAGTCCGGAATATCCTTTGGTATGATGAAAACATAGGGGTAAACAGTCAGAATATCAAGTAGGAAATGTCAACTTGCACTAATATCGAGTGCAAAATATCGTGATACAGAAATTTCGATTGCCAGAATATCGTGGTCAAGAATATCGAGTTTAAGGTAAGAAATATCGTTTCGAAAATATCGAAGTCATTAATATCGTTTGCAAAAATATAGTTGTTAAAAATATTGTTATTTAGTTAGTGTTATGTATTTTAGTATGTAGTTTAAATGTATGTACTATATTTTTTTGTCTAAGTATTGCATTTTTTTTTATGTATGTGTTAAATTTTTAGAAGTTATTAATTTTATTTTAATTAAATTTTGCGTTTTAGTTCCGTAGCGGGTTATGGGTTTATAGGGGAATAGGGTGGGAAGTAATTTAATTATAATAAATTGAATATTAATTTTATTTTAATAAAATTTTGTGTTTTAGGGGCCCATTACGATACCCGGCGTAAATAAATCCGCCAGGCATGGAAGCGGCAAAAATCCGCCCGCACACACCGTCCGAACACCGACCACGCCATTACGATTACACAAACCGAAAACCGCCATCGGCGGAAAAATCACACAAAATACCGCCCGCCATCGTCCGAGTCGGAGTCAAACCGCCCGCCACGGACGGAAACACGCACGACAACACAAAACCGCCCGCCCTCACGGCCGACACACCGCACGTGAAATTACGATCGCACCGCCATGAACGCGGGAAAACTACAAATATACCGCCCGCCAGCGCAAACAACGCCGATGAGAATCGACACGGCAGAAGCCATGGCGCTCACGTCCCTGCACAGAAACCATCCGCTCACAAAACCAATAGCACACAACATGGCCAACAAGTCCACACAGCAAGGCACGCACAAATACACAAGCACAGTACACATCCCGAAAACACCCCCCGGACAAACAAAAACTACAAAGGCCAGAACCCCAGACACAACACACCTGAAAACAACAGACCATGAGGACACACCCACATAGGTAAGTACAAAAGCAGCACTCCCACAGACCACAACCCCTTGCAACATTGCAAACCAGAGAGGAGAGGAGAGGACACAGTGACACAGCAAGGACAACAGCACACCACAGAAACGCACACATCACAACCACCACCACCACCACCACCAAACACCGGCACCACAAACCCCCTGCACATTACACAACACACACCGCACCAGCACCACAAACACCATGGCACCACAAAGAATGCCCAAGTTCACGCCCATTGAGCTGACGGTCATGGTCGACGAGATCATCAAGGTGCACCCACAAATCTATGGGAACATGGTCCAACACACACCACTAGCCACCAGAAACAGAATGTGGAACCGGATCGTAGACCAGGTCAATGCAGTCGGGACCCTGCCCAGGAACAGAGTCGAAATTAACAAACGGTGGAATGACGTCAAGAGCCTGGTCAAGAAGAAGGAGGGCAAAAACAGAGAGCTGGCTGCCGTCACTGGCGGAGGGAATCCCGCGCTCTTCAAGACCTTCAAAGCGTGGGAGGAGAAGGTGCGAGTCATCATACATCCCGAGATCCTCGCCGGATTAGCAGGGGGAGTGGAGGCTGGTAAGTACAAACTAATGTATACCAGCACACCGCTATGTACTCACATGCACTACCACCATGCCACAGCTCCCAGGGACAAACACCCCCATGTCCAGCACACAATACACGACACACACATGCAACAGACACCACCACACACAGCCCAAACAGAACAACTGTAAGATGCGTGGGGACATGTGTACATTCAGCCAGCCACGTAACCACCAACAGGTCCCCAAATATGCCAGAAGCGCCACAACGAGCACCCACCACACCCATGTGTCCGCCACAGCTGCACAAACCGACAAGTAACAGGTAAGTGGCAGGAACACAAAGTGCAGTGGGTGGGACGGTGGACAGCCCAAGTACAACACACACCAGGCCCCTAGTCCCACAGCACAGCAAGGAGGAGCATCCCCCACACCCCACAGTCACGTGTCAGCCACCGCAGTGCACAACGACAGCCGAAAGGCAGACATCACGGTCCACAGCAATCGGTGTCAGTGGGTGTCCAGCCACCCCCACGACCCACAACACACCCCCACAGACCTGCAACATGGAGCACCCCCCGCTTAGAGCCATGTGGCATCCAGTACAGTGCACGCACGAACAACCTGCAGGTGGGAAACTGGACAGGGCTGGATTACTGGAGGCATGAGGACCGGTACACGACCAACACATGGGACATGTCACGTAGCAGACGAACACGCAGCACCGCCCACCGTCACGAACAAGTGAACAATGTGCACACGGACATGAACAACAGACTCACACCCCACATGACCCATCACAGACATAGCAACACCCAAGGAGCCACGTCTGCATACACAAGCCACACTGAATATAGTACCACACGGCAGCCACTGTGCAACTCATCACACACAACCGAAACACCATTGAAGTCCTGTCCATGTAGCCCCTACTGCCTGTCAACCACACACCCCACAACTACGCCTATGTAAGACAAACAACACTAGACGCAACAGAGCGGAATAACAGAAATGCACACGAACACCACTGAACCCATCAAACACACAGACACACCATGCACATACAACATACCATCCATCCCATCCGTCAGCCCCAGTCTCATGAAAGGCATGTCATCCGCACAGCTGCCACACATACAGCAGTCACGCTAAGAAACATGCCCATGACCAACCATGTGCCAGAAGTCAATGAAGCGCACGACACACTGTGAGCAACAACACACAACATGGGCCACACCCCCACGAGCACTGCAGTGATGCACATGGCACAGGGCAGCACGCACACCAAGGAGATGGGACAACTGCAATACGTTGGCTTTCACACACAACCATCACTCACTCATAACGATGCGTCCAATGCCATGTCCAGTAATCACAACAGACAGCAAATATGCAGGCCATGTCAAGCATGCACACACCTCAAACCATGCACTGTCATGCTGCCACAACACATGTCACGTTCGGCACCCATGGCTCACAGCATGTACCCCAAAAGCATATTCCCTCCCAAATGCGAATCTGGGGCATGGCCCCCATGTTGCCATATGCGTTCCTAAGCGTTCCATTTGAACCCCAAAAGCATATTCCCTCCCAAATGCGAATCTGGGGCATGGCCCCCATGTTGCCATATGTGTTCCTAAGCGTTCCATTTGAACCCCAAAAGCATATTCCCTCCCAAATGCGAATCTGGGGCATGGCCCCCATGTTGCCATATGCGTTCCTAAGCGTTCCATTTGAACCCCAAAAGCATATTCCCTCCCAAATGCGAATCTGGGGCATGGCCCCCATGTTGCCATATGCGTTCCTAAGCGTTCCATTTGAACCCCAAAAGCATATTCCCTCCCAAATGCGAATCTGGGGCATGGCCCCCATGTTGCCATATGCGTTCCTAAGCGTTCCATTTGAACCCCAAAAGCAAAGTACAAACCAGACCCAGGATGGGCCAGGAGCCCGCATACACCAGAGTCACAATAAGTAGGGGCACAGCAACACACCCATCGGCATGGCCAATCCGTCCCATGCCACATGTGCACAGCACACAGTCCCATTGCCAAGCACACACAACTACAAATGCTACAGCCACACACACGCCTCCGGGAAACCCATGTACGAGATTGCACGAACTGTCAATGTCAGACGACAAATACATACTTCGCCAGGTGCAACACAATAACAAATCTCATTCTCTCCACAGGTGACGAACTGCCGGATGCTGGGGATGGAGACAGCAGCCAGCACAGCCAGCCCACAAGCCCCCAACGAGGACACACGGATGTGGAGGATCTCACCTCCTCTTCGGACACGGACCACCAAGCAGGCCCATCTGGTGTGGCAGGGCCCAGCCGCTCCCCAGGACCCCTCCTACCCACCAACCCATCATCCAGGGCTGCTGAACATTCCCAGCCCCCTGCTGCCACTGTCGTTGCGGCCACACCCACGGTCATTGCGGCCACACCCACGGTCATTGCGGCCACTACCACTGCCGCAACCGCCACCATCGCCGCACCGACCACCACCGCCGCCACCACCACCACGTCTTCGCTGGCACCAGCCCCAGCGCAGGTGGTGGCCCGGCCGACTGGATCCACCCTGGGAGCCACAGCGAGGACCGTGGTGAGCAATGTGGCTAGTGGGCAGGCCGGTGGCAGCAGGACTGGTAGGAGGAGCAGGGTCAGGGAAACGCCAGCCTCCCCTGGGAGCCATGCCCTGCCTCAAATGGCCAGAGTCCTTGGGGCCTATGAAGAGGCCCAAGAACAATGGGTCAGGTCTGCTTCAGACACGCGGGAGGTGCTGGGGGTGCTGAGGTCCATGGACGCCCGTATAGGTCAACTCGTGGACCTCATGGGCCAGCTGGTGGTGGCGGTGAGGACACGGCCAGGGATAGCAGCTCCCCTCCGCCACCACCTGCCGGGGCGCAGGGTCGAGCAGCAGTGTCCAGTTCCCCTGCGTCCACAGCCAGTGAGCACACCTCAACCACCAGCATGTCGCAAGCAGGCACCCCCTCGCAAACGTGGAAGGGGCCGTCCGAAGTGGAAACCGATCTCCCGGGAGGACTTCGCACGCTCCAAACGCAAGTGAGGCAGCCAGCCAGCCTTCCTTGACCAGCCACTGCATTGACTTGGACTACGATCCCACTCCACACAGCCATCTGGATGGCATGTGTGTGTTGGACTATGGACATAGAACCAGTGGGTACACCCTGAGCATCACGCAGCCATGACCGACAGCTCATTGTCACTGCACGCACCACTTTTGTCATCACCTTACACACAATCACATGTCACAGTTTGTAATAAATGCACCTTTTTCACTAACTGCTGTTTGTGCCCTGTGTTTTATTTGTACGGAATACAACGGCCACCTTGGGCGGAAAGGCACCTGATGCGTGGCATGGCAATGGAATCCGGAGGGCCTGTAGGGACCTAGGGGTGGGAGACAGAACAGGAGCACATTCAATGAGTGTGTCACACACCCATCACACAGTACATGTCAACAACTACAAGCAATGTACACACATCGCACAGAGCAATAGGGCACAATGCCACAGTCACCAACAGTGGCATACTACCCTGGCCATGGAGCGTTGACACACAGCACGTAGTGAACAAACGGCCACCCTGACACAGCACACACACACCTGCACAGATACAGCCACATCAGCCGTCGTACATGGACACTCACCGTCAAGTGAAGTAGCGGGCGATGAGCTGCTGCCGCACATTTACAGCTTCCTCCTCTCCGCTGTCCTCCTCACTCGAGCTGTCCTGGTCTGCGGGCTGGGGCCCTGGTTGATCTCCGTCATCCACAATGAGGGGGATCTGCTTCCGAATGGCCAGATTGTGCAGCATGCAGCACGCCACCACTATCTGGCACACCTTCTGTGGGGAGTACGCCAGTGCACCCCCGGTGCGGTCCAGGCACCTGAACCTGGACTTGAGGAGGCCAAAGGTACGCTCGACCACACGTCTGGTCCTCCCATGTGCCTCATTGTATCGATCGTCTGCTGGGGTGCGAGGATTCCTCAATGGACTGAGCAGCCATGCCCCATTCGGGTACGCAGAGTCACCTGGGTGTGAGGGACACAGAGAACCGTTGCTATTCCAACTGGACAGGGGACAGCATCGCACAACCAGCACGCTACACCACTCCACATACTCACCGACAATACAGCCACGATCCTGTTGCAGATTGGCCATCAGTCGTGGCAAGATGCTGTTGCGCATTATGTGTGCGTCATGGGCCGAGCCTGGGAACTTTGCACACACGTGGGTGATCACCATGTCCGCAAGGCACACCACTTGCACATTCAGGGAGTGCGTGTGCTTCCTGTTGCGGTACAGGTGCTCAGTGGCCTGTGGTGGAACAAGGCCAACATGTGTGCAGTCAATGGCTCCAACGACGTGTGGGATTCTGCCAAGTGCATAGAATGCACCCTTCACTGCCGCCAATTCACGAGCCCTGGGGAAGCGGATGTACCTGTTTCGGTACAGCATCATGGCTGCCAGTACATCCCTCAGCACCTTGCTGAACATGGGCTGGGACATCCCTCCTCCACTGCCCACTGTGTGCTGGAATGACCCAGTGGCGAAGAAATGCATGGCGGCCATCACCTTAGCCGTGGGGGTGACAGCAGTCGGATACACCCTGCGGCGACGGAGATGGGGTTCTAACATGGCACACAGTCGATGCAGGGTTGGCCTGTCCAGCCGAAACTTCCTAATAACCTCTGTATCGTCCATGTCCACCAGCAATTGGTATGGGCGGTCAATGTTCGGTCTCCGCCTAGGGAAATTGCAGAGGACACATGTCAAAGCAACACAACACATAGCAATTTCGCATACACATCACTGACATGACTGAGCAAGCACATGAGCCACAGCCCAGCTGTCAAGCTGGGACGGCACGGCCACAATACACTTACACAGGTCTCCCAACAATGGCAATGGCTAGTGAGACATACCACTGCCATGTGCATGCACATGGGGATCTAGGCCCCAATGACTTGCGGGCGTGCTGATGGGGACTGACTGCATATTCGTCAAGCGGCAACGCCACGGCAACATGAGTGTCTGCTGAGCATGGAACTGCTTCCGAGGCTGGATGAGTATGGCACACGACGACGACGATGTGGGCACAGGCTGAGCGGCCAAAACAAGTGGGACCTGTGGCACGAGGGATATGAGACAGTAGTAGGTGTCAGCACTGCACCCTATGTACAGCACTGTACGGATCACACCTCCCGAAACATTGACAGGTGTCCACATTGACAGCCCCATGCCAAGACGGCTGTGTGCTTGCAGTCACACGTCACAGGTGAGAGGTTACATTGCACGTGCCAGGTGGCAGACGTACATAGTGGGAGCTGGCATGTGTGTGCATGTGTCTCCTGTTCAGGATCCACCAGATGGGCGCTGACTCTGTACTGACCATTGGACACAGCATGTTCCGTGGAAGGCTTGTGTGTGTGGGATGGTGGCACTGGATGTGCCTCCGTTGGGTGGGGGCCATGCACAGGGCGGGTACGTCGATGATTGCGCATTGTTGGTCACGGTGGGTGCACCAACTAAGATGTGTTGCCCTGTGTTCAATTCCTATGTCCGCATGATGATGGACTGTGGATGTGGGCAGACTACACATTGGTCGATGTGCTGTCTATATGCATGTGCCTTCACACCAGGCACAGCTGCCCCTGCACATGTGACCCCTGCTGGACTCGCTGCTGGGTCTGTGGAGCTGATGCACCTTCTGTGCGTGGGGCGGACAGCTCTCCTCACTTCCCTCATTGCGCATGTCATGTCTTTGCCGCAGGTGACATGGATCATGGAGGGCCCACATGTACGCGTGGGTAGGCTACACATGATTGTTCACTGGTCGCCACCCCCAGTCAGTGTTTCGAATGGGAAGGTTGTCGTGCTGGTGGTATGTTCGATGTGGCGGATGGGCGGGCCTAGGTGCGGGCTTACATTCCGGACATGGGGGGGTAGTTGGATTGGCGACTAGTTGCAGTACACACGGGACACGTCTCTTCCTTTCCACATCTGGGTCATCCCTTGTACTAACTGACAGTGATACAGTCATCTTCGCCCCAGCCCTCATGTCCTCCCCTCGCCCCCCAATATGCATGCTCACCTGCGAGGCTAGCGCTTGCACAGGCAGCCCCAAGCTCGCACCAGAGAGGGCAAGGAGTGTATGTGTGGGTCCAGTTGCACGAGTGGGCTGTCTCAGGGTATGATGTGTGGCGGGACGCCGTCCACCTGCGTGTTGCCCCAAATGGAGACCCGGCCTGCATGGACTATGCATCACAGTCTTCGCCTTCCGGATCCGCCACCTGCGACACCCAGTGGCTGTGGCTGCCCTTGCGGCCAGGCCGCGTCCGTCTGTGGCTGATGGCCCACACATTCACTCTTTGGCCTCTCTGGGGAGGGCTCAGGGGTGGTGGCGCACGCGCTTGCACTTAGTCGCAATGGCATGTGGCGTGGTTGGTATGATGGGCAATGGATGGGATGGTGCGAGCCACCTCCCGTGACGTCAGTGCTGCTCGTGCTGTGGTGCGTCCCCCCTACACTTCCATTTGACTTTTTGCCATGCTAGACGTTGAGGTTCTATTGCCTGCGTGATATGACCAGGAGGAGCGCGAGGAGACCTCTCACACACCATGCTCCACTGCCATCCCGTGCCCTGTATCGCCTGTGCGGATTGACTATGTTGGGGTTACACCTGGTCGACTGGGGCTGTGTGTGCCTTGTCAAGGGGCATGGCGGGCGCACAACAGGATCCAGCTTGTCCACAGAGGGTGGGCTGAGGTGCGCCTGGTACCGCTTTGTACGTGTGCCCGGCTGCTGTGCACACACGTGTTCACTCCCCCCGACAGGTGTCCTCTCACAATGCCCAGGGAAGCGGTGGTGTACTGTTCATGAGCCCTCCCAACATGGCGTGCTCCAACTTGGCATGTGCGCATCTACCCGTCACACCCACCCACCTGAGCACTGCGTCCATACGACTTCACACGACACATGTGTGTCTTCCACAGTTGTGCTACTCATTTGCGTTGACATCCAATACCAGTGGACTACATGGTCATGTCACGACTGCCGTGTACTTCACATACTCTCATCCTCTCTCATTCGTACTTGTGAAATGAGTCAGCGGAGACAGTTTTGGTTTCAAACATTATATTGAGTCTTCTGTCCTCTGTGATGCAGTATAGTGGACACTACTGGCAGCGGAATACATGTTGAGGATATACTGAGCATGATTGCAAATGGGATAGGGTGTGGGGTTACATGTGATTGGCTGTTGCATGTGGGATGTGGGCTTCAGAGTGACATCTGCTTGGCCAAGGCTGTGCTAATGTACATTTACGTATAGCTGCGGAGCTGCGGACTTTGACACAGACGGTATACATGTAGCCTACCAGACCGCTTGGCATCATGGGCACAGTCCATCTCAGTTCCATGTGACAGGTTTGCTGCGGTTGTTCCTCATGCACGCGTGCATGTGAGATGACATCAGGGCATGTGCTTGCGTGCATGCAGCGGCGTGCCACTTGTTGTTGCACTGTGGTGGTTACTGGACATGTCACAGTCACTGGGGTCGTGTTGTTGTTGTATGCACTTGTCGTCCATGCAAAGGTCCTGGTATGGGATTCCCGGGGCGGGGGTGGGAGGGGTGCAGCACCCACAGACTCCAGGCGACCTATTCATGTCCACTGAGCGGTGTGTGTGTCCATGTGCGCTGGATCCATGTCGTGTCCTGGTTGTTCGTGCAGTTCCGTCCATGTGGGTGCGATACACAGAGCCCATGCCACTGCCTCCCACGATGCATGCGGTGTTCCTGGATGTGATGGGGAACAGTGTGCATGTCCCGGTCATATCCGATGTCATGGCGATGTCGTTGATGGTGTGGTTACAGTTGCCGGTCGTTTGGTATGGCTGTTGTGGTGGTGACTGGCCAGTCCGTGCGGAAGCTAAGCATGGGTGCGGGGTTGGACATCATAGGTCACTCGGGGAACCTGCGTTGTGGTCCGACGTATTTACAGGTTGTCAGGTATGCGATGCCGTCCAGCAGGGCTTCCATGTCATTGGTGGTGTACATGTTTGCCAGCCAATGTAGCGGATGGTGGCTGTCAAGGTGTTGTTCGTAAGTTGTCCCTTGGAGGACCATGATGGGGCATGCTGGGTGACATTCGATGTAGCTGTTCTCGATGATCCGTCGTGTGGAGGCACAGTGGTCCCATTTCAGTGCGGGTGCGATGTTGGCCACATACGCCATGCCCCCATAGGCAGAGCAGGCCCTGTCGTGTGCGTCCAGAGGGAGGAGTAGTGGTAGCAGGTCCGCCTTCAGACATGCCGGGTTGGAGAGGCATATCTCGACGGGATGCTGGTAGGGACACCTCCGACAGTAGAAGACGGGCATGACGCAGCTGAACAATGTGATGCGGTAAGTCAGTCGGTAACTTACGTTCAGCAGGGACAGGAGATCGCATCCCAATGTATGGCACAGGTTGGTTTTGTACAGCTTGAGCTGTTCGGCGTAGTTGGGTAGGTGTGTTGCGGTTGCCATTTCGCAGCGGTTCGTTGAGGTGGCGTGCTCCGGCTGTGTGTGCAGTCTGCAATGTGCACGCTCCGGGGTTGCTGTGAGCTCTGTGTAGTCGTAGGGAGACAGGACTTGTGTTCTGTTGGCTTGTTTGGAGGACACGGGCCCTCTTCCCACATGCTTCTCAGACAGTTCAAGGTCAGTGCTGTGTGACTCCTTCCAATTAACTTGCATGTGGCCGACATGGGGGAGTGTTTTCTTCTTTCTTCCCCGTCCGTTGTGTGCTTCTGTGATATGCGCTATCTGCCCTGTGGTCGGTCTCCTCGGCATGCCTGTGTTGGTCTATTCTTGGACAATGGCTGTATTCACCGGCTTCTGTCGTAGGGCTGTGGTTTCGGAGTTGGAATGGAAGGTCATTCAGTGCTGTCTGCTCTCCCTTGTGTGGGCGGCAGGCTGCCTTTCCGCTCTGCGTTGGGCCTTGTGTGTGAATGTTATTCTTGGGCCACCTGTTGTCGGTCCCCGGGCTCTTTGGTGTTCCGTTTTATATGTCTTGTTCATATGTGCAGGGTGGTATGGGTGTTTCTGTGTGGTACTGGCGTTCCTCTTCCCGAAGGGGCCCTGCTTCTCCTAGTTGGTGTTGCCGCCGGTGTGTGCTACGCCATGTTTGTTACACTGGGGTGTGTCCTGCTGTTGCGTGTCTTCACTGACATGTGTGCGTCGGTTGTGTGGCGTTGGGTGTTGTCCGTGAATTGGGCGTTGAGGACATGTCTGTGGCCGGCCTGTCACGTGTCATGTGCGTTCGGGGTGGGGCTGATGTGTGTGCTGCTTGGTTGTGTCCCTGTGTCTGTGTGCGACGCATGCATGGCGCTGCGGTTGGCCTCTGCGTTGTGCGCATGTGTGGCGGCTCTTAGCCGTGGGAGCCGTTTGTTTGCGGCATCGTAATTTATACGCCGGGCGGGACGTGTTTCGTCGGACGGTGTGTGTCAGTTGGGCTGCGCCGCTACGTGTACGGGCGCACTTTGATGGCGGACGGTGTTGCTGGCTTGCCGGCGGTGTTTGGCCTACTTTTCGCATCGTAATTGGACGGGCGTGTGGACTGCTGCGTGCCGGCGGTAACTGGTGCTTTTGCATCCGCCAGCACGGCGGTGGTGCTTCCGCCCGCCATCGT